>JACCGJ010000639.1:0-174864 GCA_013407085.1 Atriophallophorus winterbourni | reverse complement strand
TACGTCGGACAAACGGGTCGCAAACTCAGCACAAGACAACATGAACACCAGTTGGCCGTACGCAGACATGACCGGAATTCACTGATCTCGATACATGTTGATCAATTTGGGCATCAGTTCGACTGGGACCGCACAAGAATATTAGCCAGAGGAAAAGACTGACGGACACGAGAATTACTGGAAGCGTGGCACTCAACAATAAATTCAATTAACCAGCATCTCCAACTGGTTGCAACATATGGACCAATGAGAAACCGCTCACGGAGAAGGCATAACATGACTCAACCACCGCGGGAGTGATGGTGAACTGACAGACAAGCGTATATAACCCAGCAAATTTCCAACTACAAGACGCTTCGAAAGAAGTTTTTTGCTGATGGATGGTCATCTAGCCCTATGACGAACGTCCACAACACTACGAACGCGAACACCTGCTGCCTTGCAGGTCGCACTTGGTTGTGCAAAGACTAGAGATGAAGCTGACTCGAACAAACGCCGAGTGGTGCTGGGGACGCCGCTTTGCACCCAAATTCCCAAGAATCTTAATTGAAGCCGACTCATCCTCCAGGAGCAGATAGTCGCACACAAGTGACAAGTTTAGATAATACACAGAACACCAGATTGTAGGAAAGGCTTCGGGAGAAAACCCTGAGGAAAATCTGGAGCAGAGTCTCGTAGACGGTTAGTTGGTTTACACCACCTCTTTCCGGCAATTCCCTGCGGCCTTGCAGGTCGCACTTGGTTGTGCAAAGGCTAGAGAAGCTGACTCGAACAAACGCAGAGTGGTGCTGGGGACGCCGCTTTGCACCCAAATTCCCAAGAATCTTCATTGAAGACGACTCATCCTCCAGGAGGGGAGATAAGTCACACAAAAAGTAAAGTATAAGCTCGCGAACACCACAGTGGAGGAATGTTAAACAAGGTTGTTAATATAGGCCGCTGGTGGATAAGGTGGTACCACCAACCTGTTCAGTTCATGTACCCACCCCACACAGATGAGTTGTAACGACACCGTCTCCATCACACACACCCCACGACCGGTTTCGTGCTGTTTGCACTCATCAGGCAGGGACAGTACGATCAGGATCCCCATGCAGTTCAGATAAAGCGCTTGGGGGAGAATTCAAGAAGAACCCCACTTAAAATACACAAGTAAATTCGACTAGGCTGGTTTCAAACTGATGAGATTGAAACAGACCGCTACGCGGCGATACTGCCACAAACGTGACCTCTAGACTGGAGTCTAATCGCTTCAGACAAGGTCACAGGTCGATCAGGTGACACGCGCTGTGCAGTCGGTTGCACGATTGAATGACATCGAAAAACAAATACCACAAAGCAAATAAAGGTTTCCGATTCTTTCGCCCGTACGCAAATAACAGAGGCAAGCACGACACTTTGGTGGGTTTGTATGAAAGAAATAGCAGGTAGGTGTGTGTGTGTGTTTTAGAAATCGATAAGACCAAGTGACGCCATGCTAAGTAATTGAGGCAGAATGAGAAGATTGACGAGAAAGCTCGATTATCGACAAACATTGAATCATTTTGCAACATATGATAAGCCAGCAAAATATTGGAACTGTTTTTGACTGACCGGGAAATTATATTAATGAAAACGAAAGTTTGCAATGAATCGGCTGGAGTGTAATGTATTGGTAACGTTTCGCTTCTGGCACACAAAGGGTGTCAGTACAAACACCAATCCTAAGTACAGATTATATGCAATCAAAACAATCAGGCGAATACACAGCATGTAGCGGAGTGCACATCAGACGATTTTAATCTCGCATGTCTATCGAGATAATCTCAGCGTCCATTATGGTCTATACAGATCTTACCGAGCTCAGCATTAGTCAGATGTGATGCAATTTAAACATGATCTCTGTTCGTATGCATGTATGATGTATGAAAGCACAAGCCCGGTCAAGGCAAAGTGCCGCACAGTCAGAGACTGCACGTGGGCTAAGATACTGTCAGGTTGCCCAGGCCCAGACAGATATGAGGGGGAAATAGAAATGGTAGTGAGACTAAAGCGTGTTTCAGCATGCAGCTCACTACCGTTGGCCAATCAATTTAGCACGATGTTAGCCGCACAGCACAGCAATGCTGCACGATTGCACATCCGTGTTTGTACTGACACCCTTAGTCTGACGAAGCTTCTGCGTTAGAAGCCAATCGTAACTAATAAACTGTTCTCATAAACTGTCTTTTTTCCCTGAATATCAATAGTCGTTTGATGAAAAAGCATGTCATACTAGTTCACGGATGAAACGTAAAGAAAACAGGATTCGGCCGTCTTTAGACAGTCCCACCCTTCCCCATCTTTTAGAATTTTAATTTTTCATGGTTGTATGGCAGTTAAGCATCCGGTACGTGCTACCGGTGTAATGCTGTCTTTGATGATGACTGACTTTCGTGTGAAGTCACACAATTGTTAAACAGATTTTATCGGGAAATCATTTTTCCGAATGATGATATCGCTGCGACCAGCTTCCTCATCGAACGTATATACATGCATGCATACACACAAGCATACACATATACATACACACAAGCATACACATACATACATACATACAAACATACATACATACACACACAAGCATACACACATACATACATACATAAATACATGTATACATACATGAATACATACATACATACAATTAGGAAGTCGACCATTAGGCAGACCGCATTTGCAGTACAAAGACGATTGCAAAAGTTATATGAAAGCTCTTGGCATTGACCCGGCGAGTTGGGAAGAACTTGCTCTTGACCGCTCACATTGGAGGCATTGTGTAAAGCGTCGTCTGCAAACTGGGGAGGAGCAGATACAGCTCTTGGCTGCTGAACGCAGATCACGCCGCCGGCGTGCAACTGACGCCCTACAACCGAGTTCTGACAGCACTGCGGGAGAGATTGTTCCTCCCGAATCGGACTGTTTAGTCATTCAAAAAGCTGTAGAACACGAACATTCATGCGATTGTGATGTACATCCATAGTCGACATCGACCGAAGGAGGCCAACAAACAAACAAACATACACATACATACACACATACATACATACATACCATAGCGCATGCATGGTTGAATGGCTGATTCGTTAAAAATAAATCGCAGCACATACCAATCCAAACATTCATCAGAAGCACAAAAGCAAAAACTGATCAAGAAACTCTCTGACATACAAAGTCGGGTCACTATGAGGTCAATCAATTAAAATCGATAATCTGCGTGCACAAGCAAAAATAAATTGAGAAAAACACAGTGAAGAGGAATTCAATAAATGCCCGGCAAAGAGAAGAACAAATCTGACGGAACATCCCCACGTGTGAAAGGCAAAGGAGATACGAATAGCACAACACATTGTCGATTTACGGATAACTTGATTGCTTGATTTGAGAGCACGTTGCGATTATGTGTTTGAATATACGAATACTGTTTAATAGCGACTTCAAGGACAAGCGATGCTTCCCGCTTTACAAGCGTTTCAAGGTTCACCAAAGCACGGACGTGCTATTGTATAGTACTTCTGTACTGTGCTGATTTGGCACAGACGTGAAAACCCTCACTGATAAGGGCTTGGACAAGCAACTTGCAACATTTGACTGTGCGGAACTTTGTTTGGATTCAAGCATGGGATTACATATAGCCTTACCATTTCCACCTGAAAACAGCTTAATATCGATAGCATCGCATATTGCCAGCTAGCATGTACCTACATATTTTACTTTTGTGTGGCTGGTTCCAACAGTAGAATAGCCGGCTTCATGGATGTCTCGAATCATGTTACTTTTGTGCGACTATCTCCTCCTGGAGGATGAGTCGTCTTCAATGGAGATTCTTCGGAATTTGGGTACAAAGCGGCGTCCCCAACACCACCCTTTACTTTTACTTTTGTGCGACTATCTCCTCCTGGAGGATGAGTCGGCTTCAATGAAGATTCTTGGGAATTTGGGTACAAAGCGGCGTCCCCAACACCACCCTTTACTTTTACTTTTGTGCGACTATCTCCTCCTGGAGGACGAGTCGGCTTCAATGAAGATTCTTGGGAATTTGTGTACAAAGCGGCGTCCCCAACACCACCCGGCGTTGGTTCGAGTCAGCTTCTCTAGCGTTTGCACAACCAAGAGCGACATGCGAGGCAGCAGCGAGTAGCCTGAAAGAGGTGGTGTGCACCAACTGACCGTTCCAGATTTTTCCTCAGGGTTTTCTCCCGAAGCCTTTCCCGCGATCGGGTATCCCGAAAGGCAGCGGAGGTCTAAAATCAGGATTTTGTTTCCCCTAGATGAAATGCCCTCCCAGGGTAACGAGCTCCATCTGCCCGAAGCAAACTGGCTTTCAGGCGCCCCTTCTCCTGTTGGCAGAAGCAGTTCCGCCGGGCTCGGAGAGCCATTCGTGCAGGCCAGAAGCTGGACTTGGTTGTCAGAGGCTATTCGAGACGCGCGCCATATGGAGCATTTTATAAACATTTTATAATCATGTCCGCTCACGAGGCTCGATTGGAGGAGAGATTGTAATCAGATCGCGTTCTCACCCTCGAAGCTGTAGACGAGACGTAGTCCCAGGGGATCTCTATCCTCATTCACAGTTGACTACAACGTTTACAATTGACCACCTGATGCAGGTCAAGTGCCGCACAGTCATAAACTGCACTTGGACTAAAGGACTGTCAGCTTACTCGTGGCTAGATAGATTGATAAGCCTTAGACTCGTAAAGCGATGCTTTGGTATTAAGGTCGCGACAGGAAAGCGACCATGCATGTCTGTCTGTACGTGGGTCACCATGTCAACCGACCTTGACGACAGTCATTTGCAACAACAATTCGGAGTTGCATACATCCATAACACTGGCAGAGCGGGCCGTTCCAGTTCGATGGAGTGACAGTGACAGAAGCCTGTAACCGCCGACTGCTTACAATTAATGATGTTCGGATGTTCGAGTTCGGATGATGTTCGAGTTTTTCCAATCTGTGACCGTTACACAGCGGAAGCGTAAATAAATGACAAGAATGCGTCCTTCGTTCGCCGAGAGTATATGACACCGTTCGGATTAACGTAAAACAGATACAAAAACAACAAACCAAGGCAACCCTGGTACAGAAACACACACACCCGCAGACCACCTCTGGATTCTTTCGAAAATGATCGCATCTGTCGATAAATCGAAAGGTGGGAAAACACAGTGCACATCTGGCAAATGCACCGATGACAAAGCGCACACAACCGTTCATCTGATTGACTGCGGGGTCTGGCGTTCTGGGAGATAAGCAAGCATGAGAAACACGCAGGTTGTTTGCACAAGCCACCACATTTGACGAGATGTGATACAGAAGGGTGTTTGTCTAAGAACAATTCAGCACGCATTTCCAGAGCTACGCTAGCGTTGGTATGAAAGCACAAGCCTGATCCAGGCAAAGTGCCACACAGTCAGAGACTGCACATGGGCTAATATAGTGTCACGTTGCCCAGGCCTAGACAGATATGAGAAAGAAATGGTAGTGAGACTCCAGCCGGTTTCAGCATGCAGCTCACTACATGTGGCCAATCAATGTAGAACGGTGTTAGCCGCTAGCGTTTCGTAATTCGGGTCATCTCTGGCTAGGATAACTCCGCCAAGGACGGTCCCAAGCACGTCTGAGAAAGGAGGAGGGTTGGGCTTAGGGCTAGTAACCCTATCCTGTAAAACCTACATTGCTACGGAAACGAAGACAACAGATCCGTGGTTCGGTCATGTCTGCAGGATGGATCCCAGTTCGCATACGAAGGTAGCCATTCACTGGCATCCGCAAGGTAAACGAAAAAGGGGACGGCCCAAGGAAACTTGGCGCAGAACGTTGGAACGCGAACTTCATGCACAATGATTCACGGTGCACACGGCAACGGAAGCAGCGACAGACCGGAACCACTGGCGTGAAGTTGTCTTCGCCTCATGTGCCACCCGGCACGGAGAGGACTGACTGGCTAGGATACGTATGGTGAATAGGAAATTATTGATTCCCAAACACGGCTTTGGTTGTCATTGCTAACTCAGAATGGCCTCGTTGTATGGGTGACCAGACACTGATTTGTCTGTTAAACTAGCTGCAGTTGAAGCGACACTTATTGAAGGCATCTTCTTGAAGTGTTTGATAAAACTTGTATTTTGTCAAGTGAAGTAGAGAAGAAAGCCGGTTAAGATGCATGTCAGTAAAAGCCGCAAAGAAGTGTCGTGCTGACATCGCTATACTGGTTCACAACACTCAAGTGAATGCATCTTTGATTCGAGATGTAGGCACCTCCCAGTGCCTAATCTTCTATAAGTTCAGCAGTTTCCCAGGTATCATTTCCCATCATTTTATACAATGCCACGGTTGTATGACCCAGTATGATGCTGTACATGATGACGATGATGTTAGAAAACTAGGAAATAACAAAAGTTCAGGAACCTCCATGGTATAATCACATTCGAACAAATTCACGGGTTCAGCGGACCTAATACCTGGGTTAGATACTACTATAATTTAGAGTTCACGGACCTGGGATTACGTTTCAGATTCCTGAATAACAGGTAGCAAGTACCGAGCCCCTATTTACCCCATCCTAACAAGATGACGGATGGGACCTAAAAAGCCATTGAACCTATAGCAGATTAGTCACAGGCACACAGTGATGAGGTGTCTACACCTCGAATCAATTATGCATTCAACCAAGTGTTGTGAACAAGTAGAGCGACATCATCATGACAGCTTCCTTGTGGCTTTAAATGTCACTTGACAACATACAAGGTCGAACCAAACAATCCAAAATGTCTACAGCAAGACCGCCAATGAACAAGATATTGAGTCATATCACTAGGAGTAAACAGCCACGGCAAATTTCGATCTTTTGGACCCCATCCAGGGAGACAGTCGTGTTAACTGCAGCGAAGTTAACGGTCAAAGTCTTCATCTACGTGAACAAAGTTTATGTGTACGTCGCGTATCACAGATGTTGCCAAGTAATCACACGCCAACTTGACTGTCAAACGAAAACAGCGACGTTAAACTAAAGTGCACTCACTCACTCACTCACACACACACCGTCCAGAAAACAGCTGATTGCCAAACTAAAGTCAGCTGATCGGAGCGCGTGAGTCAGCTGTGAAGCGGATCACATGACTTGTCGGCGCGATAACCGATGAAAAGCGTGGCGTGTGAACACATTGAATTATCCGCGATGATAAAACAAGTCCAATCTGAGTTTTGAGGCGTTTACGCTTTCATTACCGCGATGGGTTTGTTGCCAAAATTTACTAGGGCGTAAAGTGCCCGCCAATGACGGTCCCAAGCCCGTCTGAGAAAGGAGGAGGGTTGGGCTTAGGGCTAGCAACCCTATCCCGTAAAAACTACATTGCTACGGAAACGATGACAACAGATCCGTGGTTCGGTCATGTCTGCAGGATGGATCCCAGTTCGCATACGAAGGTAGCCATGCACTGGCATTCGCAAGGTAAACGAAAAAGGGGACGGCCCAAGGAAACTTGGCGCAGAACGTTGGAACGCGAACTACATGCACAAGGATTCACGGTGCAGACGGCAACGGAAGAAGCGACAGACCGGAACCACTGGCGTGAAGTTGTCTTCGCCTCATGTGCCACCCGGCACGGAGAGGATTGAATGAATGAATGAAGAATGAATGAGAAGAATGAATGGACCTACCGACACGAAACCATTCAAACGTTTCAGGTATTCACACATTCGCGATAGGATATTCGTTGAAATTGTTTCTTAGTTAGAATGGGTTTCAATTGGAAATGTTTCGCCTGAAGAAATCACACGCTCGGAATCTGTTGCGGTTTTCGATGAGTATATCATGTATCATGCGATATGTGACTGTCCCTATTGATTTTTGAAAGATTTCGTATTTTTACTTGATATACACAGTCATTCAGGGGTTTTTTGATAAGCTTATTGCTTTTTCTGCTACAAAACCTTCCAATCTCTGAGCAGAAGATCCTTTCACTGAATATTCAACGTGGTGAGCTGATCACCCGAGATAGTCAAATCAACTTATTCGGCAGTTGATCTGTAATTTATTTCTGAATATTCCTACTAAAATCTTTTTACGGATAGCATTGTTGTGCGTATGACGCTACGAAAAACGCCTTTTGTTAAACAGTTGCAATCTTTGGATGTGATCAGTTGTGTAAAGACCAACGTCTGCCATGTATACAACAACGCCGATTCCTGTTGAAACTCGCAAAGCTGTGTCGGTATGACATATTTTGTGAAATAATTTAAACCTCATCATTTAGTGATTATATATAAATTAATGATTTAACTGAAAGGGGACGTAGAGCGATATATATTCGAAGAAATGATGCCTTTGTAAATTCCATATTCCTAAATCAACGTATTGTACAAATTTTACGCCTACGTGCAAGTCTAGTTGCGGCACTAGATCATTGCCTGCCACGTATGAGTCACAATAAGTGGTCAATGTATTCCAATCGTTTAAAACGATCTCACATTTAATGCTCATTTGCATGTCTTTCCATCATATTCCAACGACCGGTTCCTGCTGTGTTGTAAATACCTGATATGTGCAAACAGCATGAAACCGGTCGTGCTGTGTGTGTGATTAAAATGCATGCGAATGAGCTTGTTTCTTCATGATCATGGGTTCAAAACCTGTCTACATGAGATTGAACAGGTTGTTCGTACCAGCCTTATCCAACAGTGGCATACAAGCGAAACTTGTTGATATCTAAATGAATTTACTCAGTCTGTTTCAAAGAATAACGATGCACATCTACAAACAATTAATAACGAAAGAAAAAACCCTAAAAGATTCAAAACAGGCCTTCACATCGTCCGTGCAAATAATTCATTCATTCATACGTCTTATATGTACTTTTGTTAAATTTTACGTCATCTCTCCGCAGAATTCGTATCAGCGTTAGTCAATCTTAGCCGCGCACTTTTTAAGCGCATTACGGTTCATTCGTTAAAGTTGTCCATCTTGACAAATCTTAATCATATGTCCAGTTTTTTAAAAATAGTTTTGTGGTTATATTATTGCAATTGCTAACAACGATAAAAATGTCTTCTTCTTGTTCTTCCCCATTTTCTTGAATGCAGCCGATTGCTGCAAACTTATCCTCAATTACGTTCTATTTTGGTGATGAGTAGGTTGGATAATTATCGATTTTACTCGGTGAATATTGAACTGGAGATTTTGTGCGCACGTGTTTGATCGCTTTTTTGTAGTATTCACTAAATCTACGTTCATTGTGCCCCACGTTTGAGCACAGTAGGTGAATGTTTCGCTGTTTACACAACATTTTTTCAGCCAATTACAATGCGAATGTGTCAAGTAAGCCATCAATGTTAATTGGGCACCCTCCGCAGAAAACCAACCTCTGGTTCAACCCCAGAGAACAAGAAGCGCTGAAAAGTCTGATGGCAATATTTCTCTCTCTCAGCTCAGCCCTCTCCGTGCCGGGTGGCACATGAGGCGAAGACAACTTCACGCCAGTGGTTCCGGTCTGTCGCTGCTTCCGTTGCCGTCTGCACCGTGAATCCTTGTGCATGTAGTTCGCGTTCCAACGTTCTGCGCCAAGTTTCCTTGGGCCGTCTCTTTTCGTTTACCTTGCATACGCCAGTGAATGGATACCTTCGTATGCGAACTGGGATCCATCCTGCATACATGACCGAGCCACGGATCTGTTGTCTTCGTTTCCGTAGAAATTTAGGTTTTACGGGATAGGGATGCTAGCCCTAAGGCAAACCCTCCTACTTTCTCAGACGGGCTTGGGACCGTCCTTGGCGGAGTTGATGGCAATATTTACAATCCCACCATAATTATTGTCTCGGAAGTGTTGTGTGAAACCCTGTTTGGAACTAAAGCAGTTGGAAAACGTGTGTAGAACCTCGGGATAACTCGACCAATGGGGAAAGACCTTGAATTGTCACGAATTCGATCGATAAACCAGATCCAAGTGACAACCAGGACCGTGGTTGTGTTTACGTGAATTGTCAATAGATACGATAGGTGTGTGTTTTGTTTTGTATGTGTGTGTGATAAACGTGTTTTTCAGGCTTTCTGTTGTGTTGTGAAACTCGAGAGTGAACGTGGTTAGCGTTAGGCGAGGCGCGACGGACAAATGTGTTTGAAATTCCGAAAAAATTGGCGTGATTTTTTTATCATTTGGCTTTCGCGTGTTTCATGGTATTCATGATTGAACACAATAAGCCTACGCCAGGTTAGACTCAGGGTAGATGGAGTACTGTGGTACCAAAGGTTGTCAATGCCGGGGGTGGCAGTGGAGATAAGCTCCCACTGTTTATAAAATACTCCCATATGGCACGCGTCTCAAATAGCCTCTGACAACCAAGTCCAGCTTCCGGTCTGCACGAGTGGCTCCCCGAACCCGGCGGAACTGCTTCTAAAAACAGGAAAAGGGGCGAGGGCGAGTGACTGTCGCCTGAAGACCAGTTTACTTCGGGCAGATGGAGCTCGTTAGCCTGGGAAAGCATTCCATCTAAGGGAAGGAAAACCCTTATTTAAAACCTCCGCTGCCTTGCGGGATATCCTATCGCGGGAAAGGCTTCGGGAGAAAACCCTGAGGAAAAACCTGGAACAGAGTCTGGCAACTCCCTGCTGCTTGCAGGTCACACTTGGTTGTGCAAAGGCTAGAGAAGCTGACTCGAGCAAACGCCGAGTGGTGCTGGGGACGCTGCTTTGTACTCAAATTCCCAAGAATCTTCAGTGAAGCCGACTCATCCTCCAGGAGGAGATAGTCATACACAAGTACAAGTACAAGTAAGTAGTGTGTGCGTCTGTGTGTGACATATACCGATACGTTCATGTAGTGCCATTCGGGGGTAGCGGTGTGATTCATAACGCAATGAATACGGGAATCAGAAAGGGCTGTTTGACATGAATAACTTCGTTCCTATTGTTCTCAATGATAACGTAAAAGTTGTTTAAACCGAAAACGCAATTTGCCAATGATTAACCCGACATAATTCGCATAATAAAAGTCATTTGCGCGTCCACCAATCAAATAAATGTTTCAAGGTCAACCAGAAATATTCAACCAATCATTCCATCATTTCAAGGACAACTTACGCCTCCATTTCAGCGAACCTTTCCATCTCCGTCGGGATTTGTGCGACACGTAGCCACTCGTCGTATTTCGAGTCATCCAACAAATGGCCAGGAATTTCACTGAAAAATTTCTGCACAAAGAACGAAATAGTTTTTGGTTTACTTGCCCGAATATTTGATGGTTGTAAATTTAGTATACGCGTAAATACGGGTCGTTATTGCGAAGATTTCATTACTAATGCTTGTTACTGCTCATCACTACATGTGCTTATGGTCGACGTCGACCGAAGGAAATCTAAAACTATTAGCCATCATGACGGTCTACATTGGAAGCACTGAACTCGAGTTTCTGTCCTATTCTAGCTCAGTTCAAGTGCACATCATTCAACTCGGATCAGTTTCCAACCCCGGACCATCACCATTGTAATCCTATGCTCACACGTCCTGAATATTCCGATAGACTTATTACTTATGAGTAGTCACAAGAATAAGTTTCAGAGGTGAATGTTCCATGGCCTCGATTTTTCGTAAAACACGCTCCATGAATGGTAGTCTTTCTTCACGAAAGGAGCATGAGAAATAACGCAATCTATATAGACTATAAGGTTATTATTTTGTACTGGAGTCTTGCGGTGAAAATTTGAATTATCTGTTTTGCAAGCATCAGTAACTGAGACATCCGAGAATAGAATGGTGCAATAAAGACTAGATATGTGTTAAGAAATGATACATTCGGTAACTTTGTCACGTCGCTATAACAGTGGACGGTTTACTTAAGATTAGCTTCATGGTAAAGTAGTGAAACACTGAAATTCGCTGAGTCAATCATAATAACTTCGGTGTACAAGTATAACTTTGTTTACCACTTCACCACTGTTTCGAGGCTCACTGAACCTAATCTTACTGTCTTCACCTGATGACGGCAAACAGCCAGAAACCGGTAGTGGTGTGTAAGTGCGGGGGATGGCCGTCCATAAGGGCCTCCAGTGCTTGACTAGGAAATACTATGTGATACTGTGTTTCAACATCATGGTTCGTTGTACGAACCCTATGTAACAGTGGCATTCAACTATAACCTTGTTTACCATTTATCCACTGTTTCAAGGCTCACTGTACACAATCTTACGGTCTCCACCTGAAGTGGAACAATAAATCAGAAACCATTTGTGGTTCGTGTAATTATAGCGATTATGGGCAGAACCCTAGATTATCTATCGCGAACCTATATAAAAGAGAATAATTTTACATTTAATTTATAGTTATTTAATAGAATTTAATTTTGAATATTCACTGAAATTAGACAATGAACTAAATTCCAGACTTTATTAGGTGTCTGTGATTAACAAATTGTGATAAAATTGTCAAAACGTCCAACCTTTTCAGTACAACAAATAGTATCAAATTGCCTTCAATTAATATACCATAAAAAGCAACTACTGTTATGATAGTAAGTAGGCAAATGAAATAAATTACTTTCAATACGGCAGATGCGATCACCGCTGAGCAATTCGAGGGCAAAATGCGTTCCACATTTTCATCCACTTTCATCCGAAGTTGCTCCACTTGGCTGACCAGAGCAGACCGTCGAAAGATCCCTTCGATATCTTTTCCGTGATGGAATACAATCACAAACAGACTCTGAAGTGAAATGTGTGCAATGATTTTTCGACTTTATCGATCGCCATAAAGCGGAAAATGCGGCCTTCGTGTATAAAAATGTTTTTGATGGCATGAGATATTGGTCGGAAGAAGTGAAGTCTTTTTATTTTTGCGCATGATGTCAGATATTCAATAAATTGATGTTTAGATAAAAATAATGTTCTGGCTCTTGAAGAGACGTGGTGATATATCGTTACGTGAGTCCTTTTTTGTTTTAATTTCGCGTTTAACTATGTTCGCTATTGTGAAGGATAGACTTGCATTATATATGAGTGTTTATCGCGATCGGGTATCTCACAAGGCAGCGGAGGTTTGAAATCACGGTTTTCCATCCATTAGATGAAATGCCCTCCCTGACTAACGAGCTCCATCAGCCCGAAGCAAAATGGTTTTAAGTCACTAGTCACTCACCGTCGCCCCTCCTCCTGTTGGTAGAAGCAGTTGCGCCAGGCTCGAGGAGCCACTCATGTAGTCCATTAGCTAGGCTTGGTTGTCAAAGGCTTTTAGAGACGCGTGCCATATGGGTGCATTTTATAGACAGTGGTAGCTTATCCCCACTGCCACACCCGGGTTTCGCAATGGTTGTATTCGAACAAATCAATCGGCAACATCTTTCGAAGTATGACAGAAGACAGACAACGTCAGCCGTAATCAAATTAAATGCGATCAGTCAATGCCGGTCATTCATTCAGTCAGTCCTCTCCGTGCCGGGTGGCACATGAGGCGAAGACAACCCCACGCCAGTAGTTCCGGTCTGCCGCTGCTTCCGTTGCCGTCTGCACCGTGAATCCTTGTGCATGTAGTTCGCGTTCCGAAGTTCTGCGCCAAGTTTCCTTGGGCCGTCCCCTTTTTCGTTTACCTTGCGGATGCCAGTGCATGGCTACCTTCGTATGCGAACTGGGATCCATCCTGCAGACATGACCGACCACGGATCTGTTGTCGTCGTTTCCGTAGCAATGTAGGTTTTACGGGATAGGGTTGCTAGCCCTAAGCCCAACCCTCCTCCTTTCTCAGACGGGCTTGGGACCGTCCTTGGCGGAGTTGTTCGACGATAGCATTAGGTACAAATTTCTATCTTAGCCCACGTGCAGTCTCTGACTGTGCGGTACTTTGCCTGAATCAGGCTTGTGCTTTCATACATACATACATACAAATTTCTGTCGGCCTGTTTGAAGTCTACATATTCATGGACTGGATGAAATGCTTATGGCTATGACTTTCTTAAGAATATTTCATTGCTGCCATTTGAAATTTGGTTCAAACTACAGTCGTGGTCCCTGGTGCAATCTACACGTTCTCCTATGGCTGTTTTTGAACAAACAACACGAAATTACTCATGTATTTTACCCATTTGTACTTTTCTCTAACCGGGTAGGCCGGTACATGACGCAGCTCGACGCTTGTGTTCCAGGATTATGAGGATTGATCTTAATAATTTGCCAACCTTTTTTCCACATTTCAGGGTCATTATGGTGGAGTTAACTGTTTAGCTACTGCCGTTTCCAATGCTGCTTTGATGAGTCGCAAAGCCAAGAACATTCAAAAGAAAAAGTTTTCCAAACACCGGAAGCAAGTGACCGACCCTGAGTCAGAGATCGAAGAGGACGAGGACCTTTCTTCCGGAGGACTTGTTGTTTCTTGTGGCCGTGATTTCAGCATTCGAGTTTGGTCCGAGACGGATGACTTGCTCGTTTTAGAAGAAGAGGAACTCCTGGCTTTAGAAGCAGCCGAGGAGGCAGAAGAACTCGCCAGATCCGAGGCAGTTATCCCCGGAGCAATGCCGCAGGAACTCAGTGAAACCGGTCTTTTGGGTCGTCCTACCACTAATACGCGTGATGCCGTAAGTTTGAATGCACACAGCGTTCAACACTGATTCTTTTCGTTTATTACGTATCGTTCAACAACCCACACTTATGGTATGCTGTTGTTATACTTAATCGTTGTCCTGCTGCCTAATCTTGCGAAAGACAGCAAGATTATTACCTACATACAATATGTCAATGTGCAATACTTTGCCCAAATGCTACTTATTGAATTAAATTCTCACAGAGCCGTGCCATCATAACTACCCTTTGACCCATCAATGACGATTTACCTGTACATGGTAGTCTGTGTGCTTTCTAATTGCCATCCACTATCATTTCAGGCTGATATACTGATGGAAGCGGTCGATATTTATGAGAGCGAGTCTCATAGGCTTCAACAATTGGCGGCTGGCAAAGCGGCTGCTCCACCACATCCACTGCTCGCGGTCAGAGGAACCGAGTGTCCGGAGAAGTTTCTGCTGCTCAGTCTCGCAGCGCTGCGTGCACCATCTTCGCATGTGGGTGGTGGTGGCGCTGGTCTCGAGCATGCCTTGGGTGCCATCACCACAGATTATGTCCGCCGTTTGCTTCCACTTCTGGCGACATGGCTCTCTCGTGGTTGGGAGGTCGAGTTGGTCGGTAGAGCCATTCGTCATTTAATCACATTGCATTTTGGCTTGGTCACGACCAGTCTCCCACTACGTGAAACACTTCAGCAGTCAAGGGATGCTCGACATCAACAAATCGGAACGTTGAAGGTTGGTAATTTTTCTTTGCATTCGTTTTGTTTTTGGCCACACGTGCTTGAGCTTGACCGTTTATCGTATTTGCATTGCAGAGCATAGTTGGAACGAATCTGGCCGGTTTGCACTACTTGAAACGCATGATTGAAGACCGAGAGCAAGTCTTCCTGTTTGACCACCTGCTTGAGGAAAGAACTAAGCGAGCTAAGCGTCAAAAACGTAACCGAACAGCTTTTCTGATTCCTGGCTAATGTTTGATCCTTGTGCACTTTTAGCATCACTTGTAAATAAACTTTCAAAGTTGGTCTTTGGCATTTTTGTGTGTAAAATTTGTAAACCTTACTTACTTCACTTTTACTTGTGTGACCGGCTCAACGGCTGGGATATCCGGCTTCCTTGATATATCGAAGTAAGCCAGCCTACGTGCGTCGATCAGAGGCGAGATCGTTGCAGACCTTAATCTAGTCACCTTCTCTCCTGCGAACGCCGTAGACGATGCGTAGTCTCATTGCGTCTACATCCTCCTTCACGGTCGACGACCAGGACTTCATTTGACCGGCTTGTCGTCGTGCCAATTACGAACGGGGTTAGGATCGAGGACAAGTTACGTGAGCGCTGAGTCTGTCTTTCGGAAGACTTGACCAAACCAGTGCCGTCGGATATGAACAGAAACCAGAGGTGTTCCGAGCGTCAGCGTTCGATACCCGGTCAGCACATCGGACGCCCATCATTATCTTAAGGCACAAATGGTCGAACACTTCTAAAGATCGTACATCCTGTGACCTCAGCGCCCACGTCTCACATCCGTAAAGTGACAAAAGGGGGATCGATGCATGGTATGTACGTGTTTTGGTTTTGACACTGATCCCGGGCCTGTGCCAAAGGATGCCTTTCAGCTGTAGCATTGTATTACGCACACGATCGACCCATCACTTCATCGTTTGCGTGACCATCTGGTAACGTACTCGTACCACTTAATTGTTGGACACCTGGTGTATCAGTATATAAAACTGCCTTGGCTTTTGCTGCGTTTATAACCTAGTGTGAAAATTGTTCTAACATATTTTCTGTCTGTTCATAAGGAGCCAAACAAATTTTATTTCTCCCATTGTTTTGGTGATTGTGGAGAAAGCAAGAGTTCCCACCCTGATCGCTCAGTTCACTTCACAACCTACCAGTCTTGTCGTTGCATACTATGGTTCAAGCCTTCCGTTGTCTTATTGAAAAAACGCGAGTTTGGTTTGATGTGTAATGATTTTATTTCACACGATCGAGTTCAGTGATCACGGGTGGTGTTCGCACTTTTGAGTATCTGTGGATGAAAACATGTTACGCAATAAGCGAGAACGAAAACCGCGATTGGAACTTCAATGGCATAACATGTGGTGGTTTAGAATGACCGAAAAAGACCTGCTTGTACATGTCAGCATACATGCATAGCTGATTATTTTCAGTTATATGGAGGATGAGGAGCGGAGTGGATCTGCTGTCAAGGCAGGCGGTGTTGGAGATATTTTAACTCCCGAATGGGACTGTGTTTACGTGAGACTGAGAAGTATGTGATAAGCATGCACTCGCGATGTTAGACCAAAATTCACACACTGTCGAATTTTTAGGTACACCTTATTCTCTTGGTACTTATAACATCAAGAGCTGCAGGTTTAACTTGAATCTCGATAACTCGTCCGGCCATCTGTTTTTCAATTTTGGCTCTATGATATGATGTTTTGTGCTGAATTAATAGGTATGCATGTATGAAATCAGCAATCTTACCCCGACAGTATTGTTCCACGTTACGTAATCACTTGTAGCGCATTGACTGATTACTTTGCCGAGTATTTGGTGTAGTCTCCGTTGTGCGGCAAAGAACTGTTGCGTCAAACTTAATTGTTCTTTCATAATATCATCCAAAGCCAGGATACAATCATCACTGTCCGCCAAACCTGAAAGGTAGATTGATATCTTTGTTTCATAGGAATAGCTTTGCTTTTTATCATCCAATACTGTATGCATGTATGTAATCATAAGCCTGGATCCAGGCAGAGTGTCGCACAGTCGGAAACTGAGCATGGGCTGAAATACTGTCAGGTTATCCAGATCTAGACAGTTATAAGAAAGCGAAATATCAATGAGACTTCAGCCTGTTTCCGCATGTATGGCAAATCAATTTAGCTGGGTGTTAACCGTTCAATACAGAAGTACTGCAAAATTGCACATATGTGAGATCCAATACTGTGCACGGAACCGTACTATCTTGATTCGCCACCGGTACTGCGCTGCGTGGCCTGAGCAACCTGACAGTTTCTTAGCCCACGTGCAGTTTCTGACTGCGCGGCACTATGCCTGGATCAGACTTATGTTTTCATACATACATACATGTGCTGCGTGCTAGATTCTCACTCCCATGATTCCGCTCTCATTTTCTCTAGGCCTTGGCATTCTGATCTTACTTCAGCCTACCTACAGTCTATGACTGCGGCACTTCATCTGGTTTTAGGCTGATAATTTTATGGCATATCCATAAATCGGAAGGAAAAGTTGATGAGTTTGTGCTCTCTCGCTACAAGCCTGATTTAATACATTGCATTCTGATTTCCGACCAAAAGCATCTAGACGGGAAAGCTATCTAGCGAAAGCAGCCATTTATCGACGAATACGGCTTTCAGCTAACCGAAATCGATTACGTGTTTGTCTAATGGTGACAGAACCGAAACGAACACAGAATAAGTCAACTTAACTCGTCTGTTAGAGTATTGTCTCGTTCTGCTTTCTTTCACCCAATAAGCTAAGATCGTACATGCATGGACCAAAATAAAATCGGATCACTTGTTTAACTATTCAATAAAAAATGACAACTACTGAACGATGAATTGTACCACTTACTTTTCGTATGAGGTTGAATTAAAAACGATTCCGGTGGAAACGGGTTGATTGGAATTTTAATCACTGGCTTCACGTCTGACATATAGAGCACGTGATCTTCCAGGGGATTTTGCCGACGTGATACCGAGGAATCGAGCAACGTTTGAGTTGATCGGTCCTTCGTTTTCGATGGGTTCCGTTTGCAGCCCTTAGACGAGCTGTACATTTAAAAATTTGAAAATTGTCTCAATCATGTCTCTGGCCAGTCGCTCATCTCTGCTTTACCAGTAGAAAAGTTGAAAATCTTATTTACGACAAGCAATAGATTAGTAACCACTTAAGCTATACACATATAAAACAATGTCCAAATTTCTTGGTGTGTAACCTAACAATTAGTTTGCTTACGGCAAAAGTTAACTTGAATTTTCATCTACTTTATAATTGCACTTGCAAACGTTACTAATGTTTAAACGTAATCGTTCATACATTTGGCTTTTTCAAAACTTTTTAAAGATTGCTGCACAGCATTCGCAAATCCGATCGCATGGTTTTCAGGTGCGGTCTAACTTGGTGATGAGAAATTAAAAATGATAAACTACGTATTTCGACGACCTATTTGTGGACCTTGGCATCCTGCTTAATGACTTAACCATGGCCACGCATTTCGCATACCGTCATGGACAGTTTCTGACTTGTTGACTTTTAGGCAAATCAAAGTTACTTGTTCTCTGCTTCATTTTCTCTAGCCGTAATACGTTTTTTACCCGATTTCCTTATTAGGCAATCAATAACATGCAGATAATCTCAGTCCAACCCAATTAGATGTAAATGCACTAGGTTTTGCCATGTATGCCTTTTTCAACCCCATGAAAAGCTCTTTAATTCCCCACTTCATTGAAAGGCAATCGACACTATTCCAAATGCCTGTATTTATGGATGGAAAATTGAATAACTTGATCGCAACAAGTCTCAAGCCAGTATATGATCCTCTCTTTACATGTATTTTTCTTATGCCCCAAGCCACTGTATCCTACTTTTGAACACTTTTACTCGAAAGTTTCACAGTGCCGGCTTAAAACTACCTGATTTCATTTATCTAGCTCCGTTTTGAGGAGATCAACCCCCGAGTCAATGACGCTGAAACTTTATATTCGAATTCTTGTTCAACAGCTTTTGATTAGATACAAGTTGCAACTCAAGGGTAAAGAGACAAACGTACGCAATTTCCGTTAAAGTGTCCCGTCTATCTCGCTTGTCCGGTTTCTGTTTTCTTTCGCGGCCGGTCAGCGTGTCTGATTCAGGCGTTTTTCGGGGTGCTACGAATAATTAATAATTTACTTTAGATCTGATCATCTGTTTAAGAAAAATGAAAATAAGGAATTCTGTGTCTATGACGATCTATGGAATCATTTGGTCAGAGTTAGCCTAAAAGTTGCATACATCAGTGTACCAGGCCACCGTACGAGCAGTTCTACTGTATGGCTGCGAGACGTGGACTCTGCGTCAAGCCGATAGTCGAGGATTATCGACGTTTGATCATCGCTGCCAACGGAGTGTTGCTCATCTAAGCTGGCAACACAGAGTCAGAAACGATGACGTCAGGAGGGCATTCCTCGGCGATCACTCTGTGCTACTCTCCGATCATATATCCATGTGCCAGCTGAGATGTCTGGGGCACGTTCTCCGTATAGATGAGCGACGCCTTCCTCGCCTAGCTCTTTTTGCTATCGCTGGACCTGATTAGAAACGTCGCCGTGGCGGACAAAGGAATACCTGGCGGAAGACCCTCAAGCGTCTAACAGCCCCACTAGCCATCGTGGGAGCATCGCGCTTACCCGGGTGGGGTCCGAGGGACCGTGAAGATATGTGGCTGATAACACTCAGTGTGATGGCAAAAGAAAGAAACCAGTGGCGAGAATCCTGCCGTGTTTGTGTTCCCGTTTATCAGTGACCCTCCCTTATCCAAATAAGATCAAAAACGGCATGTGTAAACAGACAAAAAACACTTTTTTCCTTTTTTTCTTTCATCATGTACCTTCTTCGTGGTATACTTGTTGGCACATCGCCTGTAAAGACTTGTGTAATAATAATAATAATACATCTGTCACACTGTGAGTTCATTAAGAATCCTCGGAAAATTCCGCTTTTGATCCATGAACTTTAAGATCTCATTTGCAGCCGTAGTAATCAAGACGAGGAAGACTTATCAAACATTTACCTTTATTCTTATCGTGCTAAATTAGTTTTTGTAATATCCTATCCAAGCCTATAAGTGCATGGAACGTGAGCAACACAATCAATTGGTTCAGTAAAATTTAGTTCCAAGGCAATTCATGGTGTTTAATGGTCTAAAAAAACATCGAGCTTAAGAATAATCATAGCTGGTAAAAATTAAAATGTAAGTGTATAAAAATAATCTAAGCAATTAGATTAAACAATATATAAGTGGCCGGGAAACGAATAATTAAACAAAAACTCGTCTACCACTGTTAATCAGATTGGCACAGCCAAACTTTGAATGATCAATCCACACTGGATATAAGTCAACCGAGCAACTCAAAGGAAATGACAAGTTTCTGCAGTGCTCACATCCCCTACACTTACACTCTACTACCGGTTTCTGGTTGCTTGCCGTCATCAAGTGGAGACAGTACGATCAGGTTCAGTGAGCCTTGAAACAGATGGAAAGTGGTAAACAAACTGTTCCACTGTTAAAAGACTCAGTTAGCCCGATCTTACTCTCTCCACCTGACGACGGCAAAAGCCAGAAACCGGTTTTGGTGGCTGTGTGCACTGCAAAAACTGGTAAAAAAAAACTCGTTTAATTTAGTTTAACTTCAATTTCGATTATTTTTTGGGAAGCGCTACACAAACGCACACCGTGTAAATTACTATAAAGTTATACGTGTAGAGCCTGTCGGCAAACCTGTAATTACTTTCTTGCGTTTTCACACGAGTCGTTATAAAAATGGAAGTTCCGTGGGGAAAGCAATCGTTGAAGCTACAATGCTCTGCTTTACACGATTTCTTGTTCTTGGTGTGACGTGCGATTAAACAGCTGACCCACCCAATCTTATCAACTTTCGTATTTTGTAATTATATGGCGTTCATACCAGAAGAAAATACATAGACATGTAGATGCGTGCTTGAGAACACGAATGTATGGTTAATATCAAAGACGAGAATAGACTTTTCCTGTAGTTTCATACGTCAATTCTTACATTTCTTCAAATATATACTCGTCCATCAACGCCATATTAACCCAATTTAAACCGAACCTTTGCGGATCTTTGCTTGAGTCTTCGTGCTGCTCCTGGTTGCGTGCATCGAAACAGTGCTGGCAGAATGCTGATCTGGTTCTTTAATCGTTCTACTTTCGCCGGTATCTGACACAAAATCCTCGGTATATTCCTTGGAAACTTGTTCCGTGATACTGGGTGAACCGTTGGTTGGGATTGTGCTTGGAGTTCGGGAGGATCTCGAATGCTGTGCAATGCATTCCTCGATTTCGGATAACGAACTCGCGCTTCCTGTCCGAAATACAATGGAAGACATTTGAATCAATCAATGGAGCATTGCCCATAAAATTGATTGCATTTAACTCGCTCTAAATAAATTGAATTATTTTAAAAACTCGTTGAGTTTTTCTAATCTGCACATAATTTTTTGTTGTTTTACATGCTATCTCAGCCATCTTTCGTTGTTGAGACAAAACAGCATCACGAATGTTTTTCGAAATGCAACAATATTTCTGGATTTGAACTCTCTTAGATCTGTCAATACCTAGAATAGAATCCGACATTTTCGTTGTAGAAAAAGCAATAAGCTTATTAAAAACCACAGTGTGTCCAGGTATACGGAGTAAAAATGTATAATTTCGCGAGAGTTGATACGGACCCTTACATGGCGTATGGATCGTCATATATTCGTCGACCTTTGATGTGAAAACCACAACGGATACCGAGCTTATGGTTTCTTCAGTAAAGGCATTCTGAGTGAAAGAGATTCTACCCGAGAAAAAATCACGGCGAATCAACAATGAGAGATGTTCAAAGCTCTTAAATATTTTTCTGTGTATTTGAGTAAGAATCTCGGGTTTTAGCAAACGCAAACATAAGATCACAATGTGCGCGTCGTTACGTAAATCTTGTAGTTTTAGTTTAGACAATCTCTATTGGAAAGGCAACGTATTGTAAGATGAAATCAATTTGGTTGCACCATGATAAAGCATGTCAGGGATATCAATATCCGTCCGCAGCCATGATGCCCAGATTCGGATTGAATATTTCAGAAGAGGATGTCCACTTATTTCGTGTCCCCGGGTAAGGTTTCGGGTGTGAAACTGCGGAATATACTTTTTAGTAGACCCTTTTGGATAAAATGTAAATGGCGTAGAACAGAAGCGTTTCTTACTTGAATTGCAATCGTCCTCACCTGTGTCTTGCATCTCCGTGCCATCTGAGCCACCTGATGCAGTATCAAGCTCATCTAGTGAAAACACTACGTTTTCGGGAGTACACAATTCGTCACGTTGATTACCTGTCAATCAAACGAAAGAAGTATCCATGCAATTGTACGAGATGGCATACGTGAAAAAACTAAAACAATTGGATGCGCGATCTCTATTTCATCGTAAACATTACTGTAACCCTAAAGCATCCGGAAGACCTGTTATTTTAATTAACGCAAGAGAAGCGAAATTTTGACAGGCAATTATGTTCAACGGTCACCTTGATATTGAGCACCATGGATTTTTAAGTTCGGCAAACTTGATCAATCTACGAATTCATTATTCACGTCACTTTGGTTGATTATTATATTCGATAAACCTGGACGTCAACCCTCATCAATACTACTTACTTTACGTTGGTGCGACTGGCTCCACCGGTGGAATAGCCCACCTTAAATCGATGTCTCGAATCGGAAGCGAGATTGTTGCAGATTATAATCCAGTCACGTTCCCATCTGCAAACGCCGTAGACAGTGCACAGTCCGAGGACATCCACATCCTCCTTCGCAGTCGACAGCCACGTACGAATGGGTTTGGGGTGAAGGACGAGTTTCGTGAGCGCTGAATCTGTCTTTTGGAGGACGTGTCCAAACCACTGTAGTTTTCATCGTTGGATGTGAACGGAAAGTGGAGGTAATCCGTTGCATCACACTCTAACGGCAGCGTTAGACACTTGGTCAGTATATCGGATGCCCAAGATTATCCTAAGGACCAATGTCTTAAAACTCTTCTAAGGACCGTAAATCATGTGACCTCAGCGGCCACGTCTCGCATTCATAAAGCACTGCAGGGCGGATCGCGGCTTGATAAACACGTATTTTATCTTTGAGACTGATCTCGGGCCTGCGCCCAAGGGTGCCTTTCAACTGTATAAACGCATTGTGCGCATGATTGACCCTTAACTTAACTTCATCTTTCCCTTGACCATTGGGCAATATCTTTGAACCGAGGTATTTGAAGACTAGAACGTACTGGATTGCACATCCCTGGACGTTCACTTGCTGGATGCTTGATGTGACGGTATAAAAATGCTTTGGTTTTTGCAGTTTTTATCTCGAGGCCGACTTTCGCAGCAGTGCTACTGGTGCGGTCTAAAATCGTTTTTCTGCATTTCGGCATTTTCGCCAAAAACAACTACACCATCGGCGTAGTCGAGATCGGATATCCATAGATCCGGTGAAACTTGAACCCCTTGATTGTCCGTGAATGCCTGGTTCATAATCCAGTCTACGTCATATGACCAACATCTCAATATGACCATATTCGCTCAGTTGGGTACCAAACAACCCGAAAGTGGACGTTCTGTTTAATCTTATCTGCCAACAACAGTAACCATAACTTATAGCTGTGGCCATTATTAGGTTAAACCACACATTAACACATTGCGTATCACAAGCGTGCGTGGTGACTAGCGCATTAGCTATTACTATCACTTTTAGGTAAGTTTGCGATCACATAGTTTGATATTTGTCTCGTTAAGTAACACATTAGAATACCTGAAGCATCTCTCACATGACTACCGAAAAAAATTTTCCAAAAATTACGTATTCGCTTGCTGAAGAATTTCACGAGATTTTATAATGAACTTGACGAGCAATTACACCGAAACCTTCTTACCAATTTCTTCTCAATTGTACGGAATAAATTCAGGTGTTAAGCATAAGAAGATTGAATTGCAAACCATTAAATCAAATTTCGAGCAAATGTCGGTGTTTAAGACTCACGCATACCCTGGATTACGGATTTGGTCTCCTCGTCTGCGACGTGGTGGTTGTAGCGGGGTGTTGGTATCAACGACGATCTAGATTTGGCTGAAAAATCACCTTGTGCAAAGCTGGCATCAACCGGCGAGGTCCCCATTTTGGTGGAACGTCCGCCTTCATGTTCCGCGTGTTCCTTTAAACAAAAGGAAACTCGATTTCGTTAAAATACAACACAGGGAATTTTTATTCAATATTTTTGAAGATGCATCTGACTGAGATGAGGCAAGTTGGAATGTCGAACATGCTTTATTCAGAAAAAATGCTGTTGACATAATTTTTATGGAAATGACGGGCATGAACTTGTTTTTAATCACACTTAAGCGCGATGTGTATGTGGTTGATGCCATTGTTATGACCAACATATCTGTATTTTTATGCATGTTTTAGCACAAACATCCTTCTGCCGGGTTCTCGCTGTTTGCTCGCGTAAAATAGGGACCGTACGATCAGATTTCGTACTGGTCTATTGTATTGTTTCTACTTGACGCATGCAAACAGCACGGAAACGGTTGGGTTGACTTCAACGGGCACTCACAGCGCCTTACCCCTAAGGTTTCTAAAGCTAGAACGGCCATTTTTTACTGCCGGTTTCACTCGCACCGACATGTTCATACAAACATAAAATATCCCAAAACCGTATCGCTCTTATGCTTTTAACTCATAAGAGGTCATTAGTCCCTACATACCGGTTCAAATGTCTGGAACTAAACAGTGTGCTTCAAAATCACAGTTAATTTTTCCCACTGTAATCGGTGATTATTTTACACTTTGCGTATCGTAAAGTATACCTGTTAATCAGTTTCATAAACGTGCACTGTGATGTGTGGCGGACGTGTGAACTCACTCTTAATAGACGGTTTCTACCACCGCGTTCTAGCCATCGGAACGAGAAAGTTAGTGATTGGTATCCGCAATGTACCATACACTGAAAGACTGTGACGTCTGGGTCTATGTGACTTTGCCAAAAAGGGATACGCCCCAAAATTATTTTTGCCGATAAAATTGTCTACCGAACGATACCCACTAAGACACTTGTTTCGAAAGTGTGGTAGAAACGTGACACGCGCACATACCCTATCCCTCTATATCACAAGTTCACGTATTGATTGCCAGCGGGAACTTGTTGTTGACCTCCTTCGATCGATATCCATCATGTATGTACATCACAAGCGCATGGTGATTTCCTGCTCCGCATCTTTTCAAACGCATAAACAGTCCGATTCGGGAGCGACAAATTCTCTTCGACTTCACTCACAGCGATAGGCAATACTCGGTCGATCAGCGTCAGTTGCATGCCGGCGACGTGATCTGCGTTCAGCAGACAAGAGCTGTATCTGCTCCTCCCCAGCTTGCAGACGATGCTTTATATAATGCCTCCAAAGTGAGCAGTCAAGAGCAAGTTCTTCCTAACTCG
Source organism: Atriophallophorus winterbourni (assembly GCA_013407085.1). Lineage (NCBI taxonomy): Eukaryota > Metazoa > Platyhelminthes > Trematoda > Plagiorchiida > Microphallidae > Atriophallophorus > Atriophallophorus winterbourni. Next base: position 149,034 of record JACCGJ010000639.1, on the reverse strand, counting down.
TAGGGTAAATGCCGAGAGATTTCATATCTCTTTTGCACACTTCTTTGTACCGCAAGTGCACTCTGCCCAAAGGTCGACTTCCTGATTGCAACTCACCATAGAGTAGATCTTTTGGAATACAATCATTTCTAATTCTGTACACATCACTCGGCCAGCGTAGGCGGCACTGTCGCAATAGGGTGAATATGCTATGTAGACCAGCTTTTGAAAGCACATCAGCGTGCGTTACTTTGTCCATCCACGATACGTTCAAGATACAGCGGATGCTTCGTAAATTGGAAGCATTCTGCTTCCGTTTGAATCTTGCTTGGACAGTCCTGGTATTACTACAGTAACGTAAAGCATTTAGTTTTCACGCGTTATATGACATCATCTTAGTCTTCACAGTCAACTTGCGGTTGCTACATGTACGATAGTTTAAACGAGAACTACGCAAACAATTAAGGTCCTGCTGTATTGCATCATGCAGTTTGTACTGTGGTATAATGATCTCGTATTGTGGTCCAGTTTTATTAACTGAAACCCACAAGTTATCAAAATACACTCATCCTGTTGGATAGGTAGCCAATATCGAGCGGTGCAAACGAGTAGGTCAGAATTGCTTGCAAGTTTGTGATAATCAGCTTAGCGAGTTTGATGTTTTATTTGAATCTTACCAGTAACCAAAAATCTTGTGAACAACTTTCAGGGAGTAACATAGTTATCAAAAGACACAAGGTCATTCCCCTTTCAAAGACTAATTTGGAATACAAATAAATCCCGGTAGGGGCCATCAATCAACTATTCCACTCCAATTAGTAATAAAACAATGTGACTTCGCGCAAGGTCAAGCAAAATTCTGTCTTGAGGTATTCATTCCTATATGACTACACGGATGAATGTATAAACCTAACAAATTGAAACCAAATGCTCACCGTAAGAGATTCGGATGGATTTTCGCTGGTTATCTCCTGTACTTGTTCTTTTGGTTGTGTTGACAAATCCAGTAAATCTTCAGTTTTTAATTCCTCTTCAGATTCGGATGAATCAACTGAATTTTAAAGTGAAATCACCATGAGAGTTTTATTTATTTGAACTACATACATTTAAATCGAACTGTCGAATGATTGCGAAGTGTGAACAGCGCGAAATCAATTAGGATCTTCCTATTTGACTAATTCGCAAATGCGATAATTCTTTTAAAGCCAGTGATATTTCTTCTACGTTCTGCTACACGGGGCCGATGAAATAACTCGGCTCATATTAAAGCAATGTGCGCACTTGCTATAAAAATCACTCACATATTTGTTAATTCAAACACAGGCAAATAGCGTGATTCCTACAGATTAGAAACGTGGAATAATTAAGATCTAATGAAACATTTTGTACACATGCAGTTACTTTCGAGAATTAATTCTGTTCATCTAATTTAATGATAATACTGGATGCTTGGGCACAATCAAGCGGGTGCAATTCTGTTGGGTGGCGTTTTATCCATCGACCATAAGACTGCCTGCTATTACAAAAAGATCTTGATAGGCTCACAACAAACTGCGATTTAACTTCAACAAATGCAGGCTCATGAATGTAGCGAAGAAAGTAGAGTTCACATATCATATTCGTTTGCATGTCCTTGAAAAGTGCAACTGAGAAAAAGATTTGGTTATCTGGATATGCTCCAGTTTAAAAACCTCACGACCAACTAAGATTGTCTTTACAATGCAGCAGGTGTCCATAATATACTCAAATCCGTATTTGAGACATTTTTGCTCAAGATTTTACGAAGTATCATGAATACATGAGACAAGTCATGAAGTATGCTGTACAGTCATGGTCTCTGTGGCCCAAGATAGATGTAGAACTCATGCAACGAATCCATTACCGCTCAACAAAACTAGTTCAAAAACAAGTAATTATGAAGAAAGGGTAAATCACCAGAATTTGTTCGACTTTCTCAACCGACGAATCACAGAAGACTTTACACTGCTTTACAAAATAGTTCATACCCAAAACCACCCGTTACAGGGTCTGTTCGCGCAAAGGGATAGGCGATCTATCAGGCCAATGATAACAATCTAGTGGTACACAATTCCCGTCTGAACTGTAGATGATATTATTATTCTGTAAGAATTGTTTTTACTTGGAACTCTTTACCTTCTACGGTTGCTCACTAAACTAACTTGCATGAAATTAAAACTAGATTATAAGAGTTTTATTTATTTATTTGCTTCCTGGCCATTTATATTCTGTTTAATCCGATTGCAAAGCTTGTTTTTACATTTCAATGTTGATCATTTTATGATTATTATTAAGCTCAATGCTTTAAACCTTGAATTAACTTGAACCTCAAAGGCTGATGATGTTTGATTGAACAGTTTTTACACTTAAATTAAGTTATATTTCGTCACATTGTTGTTGTTGTTGCTGTTGTTTATGCATCAAAATTTCATTCATAATAGTTAGAATTCCTCAGATCTGAATTAATCTGTACCTTTAGTAGCAAATGAAATGTAAATGTCTAATGTTGGCAGCTGCATTAACAACAATTGTTATTCATTCCGTCACTCGTCACCACAAAGAAATCATTAAATTCTTTCTAAATATTTTGATTTGATATAGATCAACCTCCGAATCGGAAAACATGTGTATCTTTTCTATCAAAACCTTCTTAAATTTAGATATTGTCGGTTCTACACTTACTCCGTTGAGCTTTTACAGATGCTATTCCATCTTTTAAAAATGGACAGTATCCTTGGGATGCATCTGAACTGTCCTCGTTTAATCCGCCGTATACCGATGTAATCTTCTTTCCAATATTTTTGGAAGAAAAAGTCGGCATTGTAAACCTGAAGCAAAAGGTTTGCAGATGTTATTGTAAAATTGGCTGACGTATAATTCGGAGTTATAGAGCTATTCTAACCAGGAAGATTTAACGGATATCGGTCGATAAAGGAACAAACTTCTGCGGAAAAATCAATTAACCGGAAACTGATTGTGTAATTTAATTGTCAATGATATGAGCACCATGATTATAGGGCTTGACTATAGGGTCGCAAGATCGAAGATCAGTTTAATATTTTAATTATCAAGAAAGATTTGGGTATAAATGTGTAAACATATATACAAAATGTCCCAATTTCACTTCTGTTCGGTTTTTACAAAATTAAGATTAAGAGGATCATCAACAAATAATAATAGTGTGTGAGTAGTTTTTACAAAATTCACTGAATATTCCAGAGTTTTCTGTTTTGTTTATTCTTGTTCGGCAGTAAAATGGTAATTTATTAAGGGTATCAAACTTCGGTTCCAAGATCGTGCTCTACATAATATTGTTCAGTTGTTTTAATTTGGAGAGGATGGTTATATCTTAATAATATATTGGTAGTTAATATTTTTCAACTTGACAGAATTACCATGGGTTTCTCATTACGTGATTACATTCAAATTTTCACGGATATTCAGGCAGTAATCTGCCTGAATAAAATCTTTATGGATTATTGTAAAGAGTCATGATAGCCCAACATGATTTAGCTCCGATATTTTGGTTTTAATTACGTGTATATGATCAAATCACCTGGTGTTATTCGAAATTATTTTTGGGTCCGCTTCGTCGATGTCTATTGATACAGATAGTAAAATCACAATGATATCATGCACTATAGCTTTTCTAAATAATAAACTCTTTGGTTTCTTATTTGTTTTTGATCAAATTCGCAAATGCTATGCAACAGTATTTTCTGTCCCAACGAAGATTGGGAACGTTTCTCTCCAACCATTCCGCTGACATGCTGAGACTTCTCCATACCCAACGTGTCGACTATTCTGTGGTTATTCTACTATGCTCGTAGATTTTTTCAACAAACTTTCGATCTTCTTCTTTTCGGCCAATATAGTGACGAGTTCCTCCGGTTTCTCGACTAATAGGTAAATTGACGACTAGTGGGCATAACTTGAAGTTAAAAAAGTATAAAAAGGCTTAGGCTGAGTTGGAACTTGCTACCGAACGTGATATTGTCTCTAACATTAGAACAACTATTCAAAAGTGCGTTGGATCAGCATTTGTGAAGACGGATGGACTTGATCCCCTGAATGATGTAGTGGTAGTCCTATACTTGCAAGGCTTACCTTGTCAGCACAAGTCTCCAAAGTTTCTTGCTGTGAAAAAGCTTGAATGAGGTTTTATACCTTCTACTTCGGCGCTGGTGAGGAGGATTCCTACCACAATTTCTAAATATCCGGAATAAAGATCGTGTGAAAAATTGAACATTAAATTTACAATCAAAGTGCCGGATGCTCCACCACAAGCTGTCGAAAATATATAGGAGCGTCAGTGACATTTAGCCACATTCAGCCTTGTGAATCTTGAACTTGAATATAAACAGTCTTAAAATAAATTATAGTGCCATGCAATTTATTAAAGATATATTATTTTTCCATATTAAAATGAATGAATATTAAAAAAAATTTGACTTTAACATGCATATAAAATTAATGAATTAGTCGTATTCCAAGAAAATAGAACGATCTATTTAGATAATGTAGTACCAAAAAGCTTCCGCTCTTCCGTGTACACTAACATTTGCTTCACTCAACCTTTAGGCTTTTATGAAAGTTTTAGATACATTAGTATTTAAATTAAAATCGTTTTGAGCGGGGAGTTTACCAAAGGCATGATACAATATTGGTGCAAAGAAAGCTTTGATAATCAGGAAAACGTTGAATCGAATCAATTAGGTTACAGTAATTATGTAAGAATCACTTTTCGAATGTATAATCGTAATATACTGTAATAAATAATAATTTTAAATATTAAAAATATTGCTATTGTATCAGTTCAGTTTGCACAGGACAGTATGTGGCTGACGAGCCAATCGAGCGTCCAGAATTTCTTTCGTTGGAAAGCTGCAGAGAAGCACCCACCACTGCCAAAACGTTTATTCTTTTTGTGTATTTGAAATCTTCGACGATCGCGACGACAAGAGATTATCCGGGTTGAATTTAGGAAGCACCCCGTTATAGCAGATGCTGGAAAAAGAAAAAGCAGTTTCTCTTCACCAGCACGGTGAGAGGTTAGCTGAAGTAGTATCGTGTATAATGAATAAAAAAACAGAGAAATTTAGCCCTCACTTTATTTACGGGATAACGCTAAAAGATGAAATACCTAAGCTTGTATAGCAATTAAGGAAAAAACTTACCCCAGTTGCGGTCAAAACCCTGCTTAAAATTCGAGACGGTACCACAGGATATAAGTTCTTCTGGAAGAATGTTCCAGAAGTTTACAACCCTAAGGCTGAAAAAGTGTTTCCTGGAGTCTAGCCGACATCGTTTTTTAGCCATTTTAATTGAATGGCCCCGGGTGACCAGCTCGGGGCTTAAGGTAAATAAGTCGTTCATTGGCACTCCACTCAAACCCTTCGAGATCTTTATGGTTTCTATTAAGTCACCTCTTAAACGACGGCGCCTAAGGGAGAAAAGATCGAGAGACATTAGTCGCGCAGCGTACGGTTTCCCTCGCTGACCTTCAATAATGCTAGTTGCGAGGCGCTGTACGCTTTGAAGTCGAAGGATGTCCTTTTTGTAGTAAGGACACCACGTCTGAACACAGTATTTGAGATGCGGCCCAACTAATGCCTTGTACAGTGGCAGGAATACACCGGGTCTTCTGCTCGATAGCGCTGATTTCAGCCGAAAAAGTACCTTGCGTGCACGCTGATCCGCAGCGGCACATTGGTCCTCTCATTTGAAGTCTGTCCTAACCAGTACTCCCGAATCCTTAACACACTGTGTGGCGTTAACACTGACGGAATTCCCCGCCACATGGCTAGAAATCTTATCAACCAGTGCTGACAAGAGTTGGCTCTTATTTAGGTTCAGTGGGAGATCCCACTCGTATGACCAGTTTATGACCCGCTCAAGGTCGTGCAACTAGGTATATTCATCCGTTGATCCGATGAATTTCACATCGTCCACGAAAATGAAGCATGGGCACTCCAATGCAGAGGACAATTCATCGATGAAAATCAGGAATAGAAGAGGACCGAGTACCCACCCTTGGGGTACACCACTGATCACGTCGGTTCGATTTGACAGCGTAGATCCTTCCCTAACTCGGAATGTCCTAACTGTAAGGAAGGCCTTTATCCAAGCAAGTAGACTACCCCGTATGCCTTTTGCTGCTAGCTTAATCTCTAGAGGGCGATGATTTACGGAAACGAAAGCCTTGCTGAAGTCTAGGTAAAGCGCTTCGACAGGCTTCCCTTCATCCATCCTTTTAGTGGCAGTGTTGAGAGAACTCAGAAGGTTAGTCAGACAGGATCTACCCATAAGAAATCCATGCTGAGCTACACTCAACAGAGAATGCCGACAAAGATGCTGACAGATTTTGTCACGCAGCAGTTTTTCCATTACTTTCGAGACGATGCTAGTCAGGCTGACCGGTCTATAGTTTCCAACAGTTGACCTGCAACCACCCTTGTGTATTGGAACGACTATGACTTCCCTCCACTTACTGGGAACAACTTCTAGTTGCAGGCATGAATTAAAGAGCTGACAAAACGGTTCGGTAATCACTGAGGCAAGATTTTCAAGCATAATTGAATAGATGCCATCCGGTCCCTCAGATTTGTTGACCCGAAGATGGATGAGTGCCTCATACACCTCAGCCTCATTGAAGGACAACTCATCTAATACATGGACACCAGGTGTCGAGTTAAGCAGACCTGACGGTGCGTTTGAAGAATTATCCCGTCGTTGAACGCTATTGAAAAACCCAGAGAAGGCAGTCGCCTTAGGCAGGTCGGTATCGGCAACTTTTCCGTCCTCCAGTTTCAAATCCCCTATGTTTTCCCTAGTTTTTCATTTTTTTGTGCGTAGCTATAAAACCTTTTCGGGTTGGATTTAGCAGCCCTAGCTAGAGATAACTCAAAATCCTGTTTGAGCACACGTTGTAATTTAACACAGGCATTTCGAGCGGTTTTGTAGCGGGCCCAAGAACCAGTAGTAAGGGATAGCTTATATTGCCGCCATAGACGATCCCGTTTACGGGTAGACCTACGGACTCGAGGAGACTACCAGGGTGGCCTTCGATGCCTTCTCACACAGCAGCGGAGCGTGCTTGTCTTATAACTCGTTTAGATACTTAGAAATTCTATCTCAGTTTTCACTTACATTTGAATCGCTAGATAACTGAAGGGAAGATTTTGAAGTCTGCATTAGTTAACCCCAGTCTACAAGCCTAAAACTGCGTCTAGGACGAGAGAAACGTTTGCGAAAACGCAATATCGCTTCGATGCTTATCATTACGTGATCACTTTTGCCGAGCGGTGGTAGGTACTTTAAATGACTAATGGCTTCTAGCTGGGACGACAATACCAAGTCAAGAGTGGATGAAGTGCATCCATGGCGAAACCTTTTAGGATCATTGACATGCTGGTGCAGCCAATGATTATGGAGCCATTCGAGAAAGGTGTCACTTCGCTGGTTGACTAGACCAGTGGGGACAGGCCAATCTATGTCTGGGTGGTTGAAATCACCCAAGATAAGTACGCTGTGAGCTGAGTGAAACAAACTGTCGAGTGTCTCAATAAGCTGTGTAAACTCCTGTTGGGATGCACTGGTAGTGACCTAGACACGAGCAATTGCGAGCGATGACTTGGAGCAAGTCATTATATTCGTAACAACTTATACGTTTTCAATGGCTAGAGATATCCATGTACCCATGTTGTGCAAACCAAATTCCAAGAGCAGTGCAACGCCACCGCCTCTGCTATCGCCCGGCCTATCGCATCTTATGACGAGATACTGTTCACTGATGTTTACCGGCACCTCATCAATCGCAGACAGCCAGGTCTTAGAAAGCGCAATAACCCTTGGGTGTAACTGAGCCACGCAGAGTGAAAGTTCAGTCCACTTATTCCTGATGCTGCATAAATTTGCATACAATACTTGGGCACTGGTTATTCGTGCTTCTGAAACTAATCCTGTTTGGCCCTCGGTCGAAGCACCCGAGGGAGCTGCACGTTTTTTGGCGTGCTACTTAGAGCAGGAGCATCAGTTTCGGCAGCCTCTTGAAATGAAATAGTTAATTGCTGGATACCATCTCATCTACACAATGTTCAAGCAATTGTTTATGCCTGTAGGTTGACTGTTTTCTTGGAATATTTCCTAATAGTAATTATTAGCTCTCAAACGGCATAATAGCTAATTTCTTAAAAATATGTGAGTTGAATTTCGGCTAGCCAATTTTCTAATATTTTTCTTTGATTTGCAACGCCTGAATGAACAACACATACATATTGAAAGTACTGTCTGTACATAGTACTCTCAGGGAGGACATGATATATGTAATCTAGATAGACTTTAAAACGTGGTATGCTTTCTTTTTAGCATGAGCCTTCAACCATGAACTCGCTTACATACAAACCAATGTGGAATTGAAAAATTCCATTTGACACTTCGACATTCGTGTCTGCTATTCGACATTTTTCTGCTATTTTATACATGTTTGTTGTGTTATTATTCAACCAATATGTAACATGCAGATGAAAATGACTGCCATTATATCTAAAAATTGCGGTTTAATACTTTACACAGATTAAGTATATTAAAACTACTATTTGGTATTTGCGTGAAAAAACTTCAGGCTCTCAAACTGCATAATAGCTAATTTCTTAAAAGTATGTGAGGTGAATTTTGGCTAGCCAATTTTCTAATATTTTTCTTTGTCTTGCAACGCTTTAATGAACAACACATACATATTGAAAGTACTGTCTGTACATAGTACTCTCAGGGAGGACATCATATACGTAATCTAGATAGACTTTAAAACGTGGTATGCTTTCTTTTTAGCATGAGCCTTCAACCATGAACTCGCTTACATACAAACCAATGTGGAATTGAAAAATTCCATTTGACACTTCGACATTCCAGTCTGCTATTCGAAATTTTCTGCTATTTTATACATGTTTGTTGTGTTATTTTTCAACCAATATGTAACATGCAGATGAAAATGACTGTCATTATATCTAACAATTGCGGTTGAATACTTTACGCAGATTAAGTATATTAAAACTATTATTTTGTTTTTGTGTGAAAAAACTTCAGGCCATTTTGAATAAGAATCAATCACCATTAATGCATAATATTTGTTTTAAAATAATTCACATGAATGCGCTGCTTCACATGCCTCTGACCATTGTGTCCATTAAGATGGATATCGGAAAACTTTATGCTTACCTGATTCGCAATTAATTACAGTTCTACATATGTCTGCATCTATTTCATGGCACCACAATAAATTTCTGGCAAGCAATTTCATTTTTTCATTCCAAGATATCTAAAAAGCATGGACGTGCAATGGTGAAGTACTTAGCGCTGTGCAGCTAACACCTTGTCAAATTGAATTACCACCGTCAAAGTGTTGCATGTCAATACACAATGGACCTCATTGCATTTTTTATTTTAGTTTCTCTCATCTGTCTTGGTCTGGTGACATGAGAGTATTTTAGCTGGCGTACAGTCCTTGAGTGTGCGAAAAATTGACTGAATCAGGCTTGTGATTTCACAGAATACAAATCAATTTGTACAAATTTACCTAATTTTTGGGAAATAACAATTCTATCATTCAAGCATAATAAACCTTCTGAAGTCAACGAGAATTTTCTTCCGTCTAGATAATTACGATGAATATTCTATCCAAATTTTGGGAATTCCATCATTTCTTCAAAGCGTTGAAAAAGCAGAATAGAATCGTTACGTTTCACGAATTGAAATATTGCGAGTCACATAAAATGTTTGCACCAAGAGAGAATCAAACGTTTCACCAAGGTAAGCAGTAGGTAGTGATTGCTTTGACGGGATTTTCATGGATTTTCACGTTTCATTACCAGTAACAATGATAAAACGATGACCAAACAGGAATTTGTGTAAACGTTGCATGTCCTACTAAAACGTATATATTCTTCTTCAATTTAGAGTTCAAGCCCTCATTGCCTACTTTATGCACAAGCTTGAAAAAAGTTAACAATACTGTCACTTGTGAAAAAGTTATAAGAGCAATTACTAACAGACCAATACTCACGCAGCAACTCAAAGACCAGCTATAACGTCAGGCAAGCTCAATTTCTATTTATCAATTCGCCAGTTTCTGCAGATTAATTCAAAGTAATTCAAAGATTTAATGATCCCAAATTCGAATACTTTACAGTAACCAGAGATTAAAAATATAGGAAATGCATAAAAACAACAAAAATGTTTGGTCAATACGGAAAATCAGCTTATTTATTGAAGTGCGAGTAAGATAAATCGCCCGTACGACGCCGTGTGTTTGGGCATAAGCTTTATCAGCAGCAGTTGTCCTGTGAGTTTCGTGAATTATTTGACGGCCATTTTGGTCGAACACAGTATATATAAAGTCAGTGGATGCATCAGTAATTATAAAGGTGTGAATGGATGAAGCACCGCGCCTGCTTTCAAAAAGTATAGTAAACTGCGTGAAATATGTTCATTTTATTCAGTCCATACAATATGTTCTTTGGATTGCAGTGATAATAATGGCGAAGCTTCTAACTTGAAATTTGAAATGAACCTAAATGTAATGCACCCATAATAGATTTCAATTCTGTCATGTTCCTCGGAGATTTATAATTTTTCAGTGATATGATTTTTATCCGATACCATTAACATTATATACAAGGCATTCAAATAGAAAACTAGCAGTTTTGTATTAACAGCGACATTTTTAGAAATTAATCTACGAAACAATTCCGATAAAATTTCGTCATAAACGAATTGAGTTAGCGCATGTACAATAACGTCATCCTAGTGTAAATTAATACCAACCATACAGCATGCAATATTATTCATGACTTTGTTGCAATATAACATGAGAATTGCACAAACCAAATGGTAAAAATTTGCACCGAATTAAACCAAACGGTCTGTTGATGGAAGATAGGCTTAGATAGGCTTTTTTCGATCAATCATCGGTCAAAATTTAGATGCCGTCAATTTATTTGAAATACCCTCAAGCTCAACTGACATGCATGTTTGTTTTAACAATCTAGTATTAGAAGCGTTAGATTAACTCACAAACTTTACAACACCATCAAACCAATAATAGATTGTCAAGGTTTAATAACAATGAATCGAAAGCTGAAATATTATTTTAACCTCGAATTGAGATGAAAGACGTTCCAACAACATGAATAGTACGTCGAGTAATTGCTTTTAATGTGAGGCTGGCGGCTTGGAATTTCTCAAATTATTTCTATTTTCTAATATATATGAAATGAAACATTTGTCGGTGAATTTTATAAGTATTGGGGTTCGTTGTTTCATGCTGTTTTTGCGTAAATGGACAAAGCAGCACAATCTGTTGGAATACCGTATGAAGTGAGAAAACATCTTTTCAAGTCATTCGAAGGATAATTATCAGCTACATTAAATAAAATGATGTTCTTAGAACGAGTTTCTCTTTGAGTAATTTCAGTACAAAGAGTTTCTACAAATTTATTGGTTTGTATAAGGATATCATGATCAATAATGGAATTTGGCTTCATAAGAGATAATAAAGGTTTAAAAGAATCAAATAAATTCTGAGAAGTTGTTATTTCGTTACGTAGAATTAATATTTCAGATTCTAATTTTTTCAATTTATTTAACATTAAAGAAGTGTCATTATCTAACCTTACAGTGCAATTTCTTGTTTGAGGAGTTTTACGAATTTTAATGCGGCGTGAGATGTATGTTTTAGGATGCATATTACAATGGAACCCACTTACAACGAACTCGCTTACAACGAATTCCCGCTTATAACGAACCACCATGATTTCCCAAATAAATTCCCTATCTGCAAGCTTATTTGAAACATGCGTACAACGAACTGTTCGTTACGAATCTCGCTTATTACGAACACCGTACACTTTCCCGACTTTGTTCAATAAAGTACATGCTTACAACGAACTCGCTTTGTCTGGCTTTTAACCAGCCACGCTCCGTCAAGATTGGCCTGCAGTGCGTTAAGAATAGAACTGACACACAGCTTGGTGAGACACAGGCAGCCTGGCCTACAGTGTGCTAACTGAGTCGCACGCACGCACAAGAAAATCACGTGAATTCTCTGTGATTGGTAATCACAGACTCATGACAAATTGCAATCACTCAGTCAGACACTCCGTCTGTGAAAGATGCCAGGAGTGCTCTTGATCTCTGCAGAAGATTTTTTAGAATAAAAGGAAGAGACGTCGAAATAGAACTTGAATTTGTGGAGAGAGAGATCGAGGCAGTGGCGAAGTCAAAACTTAAACAAAAGAGTATCGCCAGCTACTTCAGAAAACGTGAGATTGGACTGTCAGTGTCGCAACTCGCTTACAACGAACTCCGCTTATAACGAACATTTTACTCTCTCCCCAGCGATTCGTTGTAACCGGGTTCCACTGTATGTAGAATATCGTGGAACGTAAATTTTAACTTTAAGATATTTCACATGTTATCGGTTCCGGTATGTAGCGTATAGAGGAAAAAGTAATATGGAAATGTAATTGGGATCACGCACCGTATTCAAGCGCGCGCGAAATTTTCATGCTGACTAGGATAGTCTCGAAAGAACTATTGAGTGTTGGTCGGCATTCTTTACTGAGTGTAACTTAACATGGATTTCTCATGGGTAGATCTTGCCTGACTAACCTTCTTAGTTTTTTCAATACTGTCACTAAACGGCTAGACGAAGGAAAGCCGGTCGAAGCACTCTACCTAGATTTTAGTAAGGCTCTCAATTCCGTGAACCACTGCCTTTTAGAAATCAAGCTATCAGCAAAATGCATACAGTGTATTCTAGTTGGTTGGATAAAATCATTTCTTACTGGTAGGATATTAAGAGTTCGGGTGGGATCCGTATTGTCCAACCAATTTGACGTGATCAGTAGGGTCCCTCGAGGTTCGGTGCTCGGTCCTCTTCTATTCCTAAATATTATTGATGACTTATTGTCTGCCTTGAAGTGTCCATGCTTCATTTTTGCGGATAATGTGAAGTAAATCTGATCAACGGATAAAAATACCTTGATGCACGACTTTTAGCGGGTCATAAATCAGTCATACTAGTAGGGACCTCCCACTGAACCTAAATAAGAACCAAATCTTGTAAGCAATGGTTGAAAAATATTTCGGTGCAGATGTCGTGAAATTCAGTCAATGCTAACTCCGCACAGTGTGCTTTGGATATAGGAGTACTGGTAGCCTGACTTCAAATAGGAAGACCAATGTGCCGCTGTAGCTCAGCGTGCACGCAAGGTATTTTTCTGCTTAAATCAGTGCTATCGAGCAGAAGACCTGATGTATTCCTGCCACTTTACCAGACATTAGTTCGGCCGCATATGGAACATTGTGTTCAGGCTTGGTGTCCTCACTACTTTGACTTGAAAGCGTTAGGCCTCCTGGAATTCACATGATTAAGGGTCAGCGAGGGAAACCGTACGCTGCATGCCTGAAGTCTCTGGATCTTTTTTTCTTAGGCGCCGTCGTTTAAGAGATGACTTAATTGAAACCTTTAAGATCTTGAAGGGTTTATGTGGCGTTCCAAAGAACGAGTTTACTTGAAGTCTCGATCTGAGCACCCGGGCCGTTTGCTTAAACTTGCTAAGAAGGGATGTCGACGAGACTCCAGAAAACACTGTTTCAGTCTTAGGGTGGTAAACGTCTTGAAAATTCGTCCAGAAGAACTTATATCCTGCGGTTCCGTCTCGAGTATCCAACAGGGTTTGGACCACAACTGTGGTAAGTTATTTCCTTAATACTCTCCTTAATTACTATACAAGTTTAGGTAGATCACCTTTTAGCGTTATCCCGTAAAGAAAATAAAAGCAAGAGTATTCTGTTGTTATACACGATTCTACGTCAGTTGAACTCTCTACGTGCTCGTGAAGAGATACTGCTTATTCTTTTCGAGCGTCGGTTATAAAGTTTTGCTCCATAAATAAAATATCGTTAATCTCTTGGTTTCGCGATCATAGAAGATTTCAAACGGATAAAATTCTCTTAGCAATATAATGCACTTCTCTGCAGATTTCCACAAAAATTTTTTAAAGACACGTAAACCACTTGCTGTCAAGTGCAAACGGAACTGAACTGAACAACCTGAATTTTGAGATATCCGAAATAGAAGATCTAAATATCAATAATCGGGGTGTCAAATGCTCAACGGAATACCATCAAATAAATTCCGTGGTTGCGATCAATTTTCAAACACTCTAATTCTTGTGAAAATTGAACGCTAACATGACTATACAAGTCGCCTGTCGACAGAATTGTCCATTTTTTTGTTCATTTTAAATTTATATGGTTTTTACAACGATTTAAAAATCCTGTTATATGATGCCTCGTTTTAAATGTCATGTTCTAAATGTACGCACCAATTTTCCATAGCTAGCCTCTCGCCGGCATGGTGAAGAGAAACCCTTTACTTTTTTTTATCATTCACAGTTAAAAATACTGGGAGCGAAGGACAGCCTTCAAACAGCGGACGTATCATCGCATACGAAGAGGATACCAGAGAAGAATTATCCAACTTTGGCAGTGGTGGGTGCTCCTTTAAAGCTTTGCACCGACAGAAATTCTGGGCACTCGACTGGCTTATCAGCCATTTACAGTCCTTTTCCAACTGAGCTTAACGGAACTAAGCATTTATTGATGACTTGTCGTCTGCCTTGAAGTGTGCATGCTTCATTTTCGCGGATGATGTGAAATTCATCGGATCAACGGATGAAAATACCTTGATGCACGACCTTGAACGGGTCATAAACTTGTCACACCGGTGGGACCTCCCACTGAACCTTAATAAGAGCCAACTCTTGTCAGCACTGGTTGATAAGATTTCAGTTCAGGTGTTGGGCAATTCTCTCACTGTTAGCGCCACACAGCGTGTTGAGGATTTAGGGGTACTAGTTACGACTGACTTCAAATGGGAGGACCAATGGGCCGCTGCAGTTTAACGTGCTCGCCAAGTTCTTTTTCGGCTGAGATCCGTGATATCCAGCAGAAGACCCGATGTATTCCTGCCCCTTTACAAGGCAATATTTCGAACGCATTTAGAATATTGTGTCCAGGCGTAGTGCCCTAACTACAAGAAGGATATCGTTCAACTCGAAAGCGTACAGCGTCTCGCAACTCGCATGATTGAGGGTCAGCGAGGGAAACCGTACGCTGCACGCCTGAAGCCCCTAGATCTTTTTTGACTTACGCACCGTCGTTTGATAGGTGACTTAATAGAAACCTTCGAAATCTTGAAGGGTTTGAGTGGCGTGCCAATGAACGACTTCTATTCCTTAAACCCCGAGCTGGACACTCGGGGCCATTCACTTAAAATTGCTAAGAAACGATGTCGGATAAACTCCAGGAAACACTTTTTCAGCCTTAGGGTTGTCAACTTCTGGAACATTCTTCCAGAAAATATTATATCCTGTGGTACCGTCTCGAGTTTTAAGCAGGCTTTGGACCGAAACTGGTGAAAGTTTATTCCTGAATACTCTCCTTAATTGCTGTACAAGCTTAGGTAGTTCATCTTTTAGCGTTATCCCGTAAATAAAGTGAGGGCTAAGTTTCTCTGTTTTTTTATTTGTTATACACGATACTACTTCAGCTAACCTCTCACCGTGCTGGTGAAGAGAAACTGCTTTTTCTTTTTCCAGCATCAGCTATAACGCGGTGCTTCCTAAGTACAATCCGGGTAATCTCTTGTCGTCGCGATCGTCGAAGATTTTAGATAGACGAAGAGGATAAACATTCTGGCAGTGGTGAGTGCTTCTTTACAGCTTTTCAACAAAAGAAATTCTAGACGCTCTATTGGCTCGTTAGACACATACTGTCCTGTGCAAACTGAACTGAACTGGATGACCTTCAAACGAAGGTCGAGCGCAATATATAAAAGTTTTTATTTCACATAAGATGTTTTGTAATGAAACACTGTTTTCTTCTTAGCTATCATAAAAGTTCAGTCAAAATTCGTAAACTCTATTCATGAAGCTTCACAAAATTAGTGCATTTCTAATAAATATAGCGAAAAATGTGCAGACCTAACACGGAGATCTGTTTGGTTCATTTCAGTTTGCACAGAACAATAAGTGGCTAACGAGCCAATCGAGCGTCCAGATTTCTTTCGGTGGTATGCTACAGAGGAGCGTCTACCACTTCAAACAATATCTTCTTGCATGAGAGTTATCTCCTCACCAATAGGTGAGGAGAGACATCAGTGCATTCCAAAGACAACATTAAAATGTGCCAGTCTGGGGAAAAATAGCAGACTGTGTGCAGCGAACTTTCGTGGTTACGACAGAGATAACAATTACAGCGACAAGCGACGTTACTTCAATCAATAGTTCAATAGTTTATTACTGTATTAAAAGCGGGGAGCTTGTACAAACCGCAAGGTGGATTGTGCGGTGGATCGAAAAGAAAAGAATAGTAAAATGTTCGAGTTTCCAAGGCCTTATAGCGGGCCACATTCGCGTTAGCCTGCACCATCAGTGGATTTTTGTGGCATTTGGACAGGTAGGGCGTCAACCCGGGACACCGTTACCCACCACATCCTCCGGAACAGGGTCAGCTGAGACTGCGTGCGCTTGGACTTCCGATACTGGGATCTGGAAGAGCAATGAAACTGGAGAAGTGTTAGAGGGGTAGTGACGAAAATGCAAATGGCACAGACAGAGAACTTACCGTTGCCACGAGGGGATATTAGTGTCTTGGGAGTGGGAGATTTCATGGAGGTGGCAATCGAGGAGACCTTTGAAAGAACCGAAAGAAGCGGATTCAAAAAGCTTGCATGGAAGAGCATTCCATGGACTGCGGGCTCGCACAGAGAAAAACCTGCGGCGACATTCAAGTCGACTTTGCTGATGTAGCAATTTAAGTCCATGTCCTCGGAGATTTGTGCTGATGGATGGGACGAACTATGTGGCAGAGGAGGCGAAGGACGAATTCTACGAAGCACCTCGTTTTCTCAGTGTAAGCACCCAGAATCGATAACGTGGTGCTTGCTTGTGATTGTAATGCCCGCGCAGTCTAAACGCTACCTTAGGGAAAATGTGTGATGTTAGACGACCTAAAAGACGATGAACACAGATTGTTGTCCCTCTGTGACAACCACCTATTCTTCGCCCTTTCGACATCCCAAGCGTCATTTAGCTCTCTGGCATTTCTCATCACAACGTACTTGGGCGCAGTTAACCATATCGTGATAAGCTACAGGTGGCGAGGTAGTGTCAAAAACTGCAGATCTTTCTGAAGTGTAGATTCTGATCACACTTTATTGTGTGCAGCAATCAACCTTCAATTCGGAGGCAAACCCAAACTAAAGCGTCACATACTAGACACAAATGCCTGAAGTAGAAGCCAGATTTTAGGATACTATTGGTTTTCCTTTCAAAATATCGGCCGGTCGAATTGGATCGTCGTTGGTGCTGCTTTAAGAAGACACTCTTACGATTCTGCATCTGAATGCTACCAAGTCTCTTGTCAACCATCACACCGCATGATCTTTGCTGAGTCCCTTACTCAACCAGCGGCGCGCGCCTTACCGGGGGTTTAGAGTATGGAGATTATCTGAAGTGTCTTAGACTCCAAATCAAAAAGAGCCTGAGTCGCGACCGGGAATTTTGGTGAAAAGAATGCGCTTCGGAGATGGTGAGTGTATCGGCTATGGGTAACATTCAAAGGCTTTTCCAATTGAAGCGAAGCTTTCAGTTGATGATATATAGTTTCACTTTTAGGATGGGCAATCATGCACGCCGCTGGCGTGCAACTGACGCTCTGCAACCAAGTTCTACCTATCGTTGCAAGCGCTGCGGGAGAGTTTGTTCCTCCCGAATCAAACTTTTTATAATTCAAAGAGCTTTAGAACATGAAAATGCACGCGATTGTGATATACATCATTGGTCGACATCGACCGAAGGACGCCAACAACAACTTTTATGCGACTATCTCTTCCTGGGGGATGAGTCGGCTTCAATGAAGATTCTTGGGAATTTGGGTACAAAGCGCCGTCCCCAGCACCACTCGACGTTTGTTCGAGTCAGCTTCTCTAGCCTTTGCACCACCAAGTGCGACCTGCTAGGCAACAAGGAGATGCCAGAAAGAGGTGGTGTGCACCACCTAACTGTCTACGAGACTCAGCTCCAAATTTTTCCTCCGGGTTTTCTCCCGAAGCCTTTCTCGCGATCGAGTATTCCACAAGGCAGCGGAGGCTTAAAATCAGGGTTTTGCTTCCCTTAGATGAGAAGCACTCCCAGGCTGACGGGCTCCATTTGCCCGAAGCAAACTGATTTTTAGGTGCCAGTCAATCCCCCGCGCCCCTTCTCCTATTGGTAGAAGCAGTTCCGCCGGGCTCAGAAGCTGGCCTTGGTTTCCAGAGGCTGTTTGAGACGCGCGCCATATGGGAGCATTTTATAGACGTTGGGAGTTTACCCCGACTGCCACCCCCGGTTATGCTGTGCAGCCAAAACCGTGCTAAATTGATTTGCCACCGGTAGTGATGTGCATGCAGAAACACGCTGGAGTCTCACTGCCGTTTCTATTTCTATTTTGCTCTCATGTCTGTATAGGCCTTTAGCTGGTCTGGTGGGCACAGGTGTTGAACTTCTGCCGGGTGAGAGAGCTACCGACCTAGAGTATACAGTCTTTGACTGTGCGGGACTTTGCCTGGATCAGGCTTGTGCTTTCATACATCATACAGAGTATGCGGATGACATCGCACTTCTGGGAGATGACCCTCACATATTGCAACAAGCCCTGGACCTCCTGGCACTTGAAGCTTCAAGGTATGGTATGTGCTTTGCGCCTAACAAGTGTAAAACACTTACCCAGGATTGGAGCGGCTCTCTTCCAAACCCAACTGTTTGCGATATCAATCTTGATCTGGTCGCCAGCTTTGTTTACCTTGGCAGTTGTATTTCTGCTGGCGGTTGTGTCGAGGACGAGATCTCACATCGTGTTGGCAAAGCGGGTGCAGTGTTTGCTAACCTTCGCCAAATAAAATACTGGCGTCCATCCTGCTTCACCGATTGAGTACCAAACGGGAAGAGCAAATCCGTGAGGAGCAAACTGGGTTTCGTGCCGGCCGAGGGTGCATAGATCAAATTTTCACACCGTCAGTTACTGGAGCAACGCCACTTTTCGTAGACCAATTATCGTGGTATTCCTTGACATCCGAGCGGCATTCGATTCAATCGATCGTGACAGTCTTTGGAACTGTCTGCTGAGACATGGAGTGCCCGAGAAGTATGTTTGGATATTGAAAGCATTATATTGCCAAACTTCGGTCAGTGTTCGAGCGTAAGGCAATTGTCGTCCTCGTTCAATATCTCCAGCGGGGTGCGGCAGGGCTGCCCTATCTCGCCGTTCCTTTTTGACTTCGCGATCGACGATGTCCTGAGAAAAGCTTTAGTTGGTCTGGTGCGTGCAAATGTTGAACTTCTGCTGGGTGAGGGAGCTACCGACCTAGAGTATGCGGATGACATCGCACTTTTGGGAGATGACCCTCACATAATGCAACAAGCCTTGGACTGCCTGTCACTTGAAGCTTCAAGGTGTGGCATGTGCTTTGCGCCTAACAAGTGTAAAACACTTACCCAGGATTGGAGCGGCTCTCTTCCAAACCCAACTGTTTGCGATATCAATCTTGATCTGGTCGCCAGCTTTGTTTACCTTGGCAGTTGTATCTCTGCTGACGGTTGTGTCGAGGACGAGATCTCACGTCGTGTTGGCAAAGCGGTGCAGTGTTTGCTAACTTTCGCCACTTTTGGCCTCGACGCGATGTTTCACTCCATCCTAAAGGGCGAGTGTACAACGCAGTGGTGCGGGCTACACTCCTTTATGGCTGCGAAACCTGGTCTATCTGAGCGGAAGATGTCGGCCGGCTTCCTGTTTCTGATACCCGTTGCCTGCGTAGAATTGCTCGCATTCGGTGGCAGCATCGTGTTACAAATATAAATGTCCGCAAGCGGGTGTTAGACCAGGTGGTCACGGACTGAGAGAAATGCTGATGCTTGCTCGCTTGCGATGGTTGGGACATGTTTTAAGAATGCCTACTCACCGTTTACCGTACCGCGCCCTATTCGCAGAGCCTGACAGAAGCTGGAAGAAACGATGGGGTGGCCAGTCCATGACGAGGCGCTTTGGGATGAAGAAACTCACCGTAGCGCTAGGCTCAGTTGGGCGTATTCGTTTGCCTGGGTGGGGTGCAAAAGCTACACCTAATAGTTGGCTGGAAACCTTACGCGATATGGCTACAAGCCGAAGTCAGTGGCGCCAGTGTATTTTATTATGTGTCTCATAATTTTTATCCGGTATTATTTTATATAAGAAAACAAAATAAACAAAAAACCGAAAAATCGCATGCAGTGAAACTACAAAAACAAGCTGCTTTTTGCGCATTTGCTTTTGCATATTCCGCTTGCCTGCTTTTCCTTTTTTCACGCGCTTGCTTATCTGCTTTTCCTACTTCATATTGCTTGGCACTTTGTCTGGCTCCAGACTTGTGCTTCATGATGATGATGACGATGAGGCCTGGGGAACCTGTCAGTATCTTAGTCCAGCTGGTCCACGATGGTGCGGCATTTTGCCTTGACAAGGCTTTAATTTCATTCATAAATCTACTTTTGCTGAAATCTTCGTAATGCGAAGTTGTGGGGCAATCCTCGTTTATGATTTCAAATTTCGCTTCTTGTAAGCACTGAGCTAGTCTACCATAGACCGCGCTGAGACTGGACATTAGCGTGGTGCGATGGTTTGGGTACCTGTATGAACCTTTGGTCGAGAACCCTAATTGCTCTCCTGTCTAGGCATGGGCGACCTGGCAGTATCCCAGCCCACATACAACAATGACTATTACTACAAAACCCAACTCTATAGTGAATCGGCCGTCGCGCACGATAAACAGGGTCGCCTCACCTGCCACAAGCAAAAACAAGCTAGTGATGGCCCTACTATTCAAACTGTTTCTGACCTTCCCCATCCACTCTTAACAACTCTCCGTCTGTCAATCCCAGTCTTAGAAATGACCGCAGTGAAAATGTTGGAAGATCCTCTGTTCGCGAATTTACAGACGACCTTCTGATACCACGGACCTCTACTCACATCGGAGCCATGAATGTCAGAACTCTCAGACAGATAGGCCAGCAAGCTGCATTGACTCTTACCTTAGATGGTGTTTGCTGTTTATCGGAAACACGTTTATATGGTCCGTCTATAATTACTGAACTTACTGCCCCAAAACTTTCGACTCGCTACTTTTGGCGCTGCTCCGGTGATTCTGTAGCTGCCATTTCAGGACAGTCGGGTGTTGGTATAGTGCTGAATTCACGTGCCGAATCCAGTCTAATCGATTGGATTCCTTGCAATGGCCGGAGTTGCACAGTTAGACTAGCCACTAATATTAGACCAAACTCAAAATCTTCTAATCAGAGATGCTTGTTGATTGTAGCAAGTTACGCCCCGACCAATTCCGACGACGAGAAGAACGCCGTCTACGACGGTCTATATGCTCTTTTGCGACTTGCAAAAATCTCCGATATTGTTGTCTTAGCGATAGATATGAATACCAGACTGGGTCGCTTAGTTACATCTGAATCACAATTAGGTGGCATGTTTGGTCTCGAAGGCCAGCGCATAGATAATAGTGAACTTTTCATGCAATTCTGTACACAATCTCGATTATTCATCAGTAGTACTTCCATTCGCCATAAAAGATGTCAATGTGCCACATGGCGCACCGAATGGAAGCCAACCTTCGGCAAAAATCGATCATATCACTATAAGTGCTCACTGGAGAGATTGCATTGAGGATGGCCGCTCCTTTTGGAATACCTGCATAGATTCAGATCATGCTCTTGTGCGATGTAGGTTCTCATTAAAGTTTTCCGGTACGAAGCCTTCGAATGTGAAACGCATTGCGGTCGAAAAATGCTCTCAGCCTCCAGTTCAAGACATTTACAGGACCACCTTGAGTAACTCACTCCCAGTTAATAACGGTGATTATGCGGGGGGCCGCAATATCAACCTGTGAAACTACACAATCAACCCCAAAGTCCCACTGGATTTCACCACGATCTATATAAATTCTTCACCAGCGACGCCAAATACCTCATGGTCCTGGACACAATACCGAAAGTAGACGCGTAAGGAATGTACTTAAACGGAGCTTAAGTCTAGACAGAGAAAAGTGATGGCTAAATAAGGTCGAACAATTGGAAATATCAAATAATACTGGTAACACGCGAAAACTCTTCCATCTTATTCGATATACGGGTCTTACGAATAAAGGAGACTATCACTGAAATAGACGGTGCTCTTATCACTAATAAGAATCGCCTCCTCTCAAGCTGGGCCTAACATTTTGAAGAACAATTCAACTGGCCACCTGCAACGGAATCATTTCCTCAGTTGACGCAGTATGATCCTTGGCCTGTTAGCGTAGATCCGCCAAATGATTTAGAAATTAAAGCATGTATCGAATCCACGAAACGATTCCAAACTGTTGTCCCCGATGACTGTAACGAGAGTCAGAGATGATCAGAACACAAACGAACGTTGAGAAGATAACGCCTGATTGAAAGGCTTTAATCACCTAGAGAACACGAGTATGAGCTATAACAAAAGGAAAAAGGTTAGATGTGTAATACGGTAAAATAAGTGTGTGTACACAATAAAAGGAATGACAAAACAACACGACAATGGGGTGCTGCCTGTTTTGTTTTGCGTGTACTTTATGCTCATACATCCAGATGCGTTAGGGTTTCCAACGACCTTTCACACAAATTCCCCACCATAAGTGGCGTCCGGCAAGGATGTCCGATTTCTCCGTTTGTGTTCAATTTTGTAATTGATATCGTCAGGGAATTATGCAGCGAAGGAGCCCCAGTTTTCGGAGTTCACATAATGCCAGGTGGCAAGCTTTTCAACTTGGACTATGCTGATGACAGTTCTGCTATTCAACTCGTACACAGATGCACAGGTGATACTAAACATGCTAGCCGGTATTGTGCACGCATTTGGAATGCGTTTTGCGTATCTCAATAGTTGTGTCAATAATTCTGCATCGTTAAACGAAGAGGACTAAGCACGCATTTCTAAAGCGACCGTAGCATTCTACAACCTAGGTTACCTCTGGCGTCAGAATGGATTGCCTCTGTTACACAAGGGTAGAGTCTACAAAGCGACAGTTCGGGCTGTATTACTGTATGGGTGCGAAACTTAGAAATTACGTAAAGAACACATTCTATGAGATAGCTGTTACAATCGCATACGCACCGATGCTCCGAAATAATTTGTTCGGTAGAAATGTTGATATAGAGAAGCAAATCAACCTGCATAGGTTACGCTGGTTTGGTCACGTTTTAAGGATACTAGACCACCGACTTCCAAAACGGATTCATTTTGCGACGCCACATCCTGATTGGCGTAAATCTCGGGGTGGCCAAACCGTCACATGGCATAGGCAGTTAAAAACCCTTACTAGTAACCTTTCCAAAGTCGGCGCAGCATGTCTTCCAGGCTGGTTTCCCGCGATCAGATATCGCAATGGTTAGTTACGCTTCAGGATATGTCCCGAAACCGTGTTCAATGACGGTCTTGCAGTAAGCATCTTCGTGAAGTGTTTGCTTAACCCTGTATGTTGTCAAGCGGAGTGACGAGAAAATCTTGTTATGATGCATGACAGTGAAAGCCGCAAGGAAGCTGTCATGCTGATGTCGCTCTACTCGTTCACGAAACTTGATTGAATGCATGTTCCATTCGAGGTGTAGGCTCCTCTTCCCAGTTTGTTTGTGCTTACTCTTCTATGGAATCAGTAGCAATTTAAGTCCCACCCTTCCCCATGTTTCAGGATTTTACTTTTTCATGGTTGTGTGGCAGTTAAGCACTCGGTACATGCAACCGATGTAATGCTTCCTGATGATGATAATGTAATAGTTGTTGAAATAATTCACGATCAACATGACTGTACCGATTTTTTACAGATTCTACAAATAAGACTGATCGATTAATAAAAGTGAAATTTGAACGCAAAAACTGTTTTTAGCAAGTAGTATATCAGGTTAGAAAAACACGCCAAAAGGTGTCCCTATTTTTCTCAGTTCAATCTTGGCTGATTGGAAACCGAGGAACTTGCTTACGCTGTCAGTTTATGTTGTTCTTAATATTAGGATTTTTACTCACTGTTTGTTTTCTCACTTTCTGAAATTTTCCTGTTCTAGCGATGCACACTTGCTCTGTATAATAATAATTCAACTTCTTCCTATTATTCTCAGAATTGTTGTTCAATGTTTTCAATATCTCTGTGATCTGGTTGCTGTTTGTTATGCAGTCAACCGGGCATCCGTCATTTAATCCGGATGAAGTTGTGTTAGTGGATCCAGATTTCGTTGCCAATGCTATTGAAATGCGCGAAAAGGTAATGCCTTTTGTCTAATTCACCTTATTATATGCAGATTATTTTGCTGGACGCACGTTCTTTCACCGAATTTAGAACCGCTCACATCAATAGTGCTTTAGATCTTGGTGGCAATTTATCGTTCCGAAGAGAAATTTCAAAGCCAGAGGTAATGTAACGTTTCAGTGTCTTACTTCTAGTTCTCTGCTGATGTGCTGCAGCGCTACTTTGGCTTTACTCAGGATACGTCACAAGATGTTCCTATCATATTTTATGATCAGGCGTCCGATGACTTAACCGAGATCTACGCCGACAATTTTCTCACGACTAATATGTCTCGCTTTCTGACGGTTGTTAGGCATGTATTCGTGCTCAAAGGTCAGTTTCCCTTTACACTGGCTACATTTAATATTTATTTGCGCTCATCAACAATGATTCCCTCATCTGATATTTCACACACCTACTAATAAGCCATGGACACGGATCTGTGATTGTGCAGTACTTATTTACTACTCACCGCGCTAAATTGATTTGCCACCGCTACTGAGCTGCATACGGAAACGCCATATTCCTTCACTCATATCTGTCTAGAGTTAGACAAACCAGCAATCAATGACTGTGGGCACATTGCCGGGAACCAAGCTAATGATTTATTTAATTAAATTTAATCGACGGTCGTACCAAGTTGCCTTATTTTATGTTTTTATGTTCAAAGTCACATGCCAGTAATCAGACAGCGCAAATCAGCAAGACTGTATGGATCAGGTTGCTCAACCCCCCGGAATATTATGAAATCGATAATGGCGTATACCATTATACTCACTTTTTATTGATTTAACATGGGCATTCGACTTCGTCCATAAGCGTGCAAATGATGCCGATCGCTAATTATTACTGTGAACGCTGTGGGACATATTGCTCTTCCCGAAATTGACTGTTTCATCATTTGAAACACTGCGGAGCATTGCACTCTTCGTACCACTTGTAATGTACATCCATGGTCGACATCGACCAAAGGAGACCAACACCAACAACGGTAATCAGACTGTTGTTAACCTATGGTCGCAGTTCAATGCCGATGGCGATATCAATTTAGCACAGGGCTAACGGGTAAGACAGGTCCTACCGGAATTCGCTTCCCTGCGCAATAATCCACGCATGCCTCAATCATTACTGCTATACATTAGCGGTCAGGCGGAAACTCTGAACACACCCTGTTGATCCTCTTACCTGATGATTCGAATGAATCGATAAACAGAACAAATTTAGTGACGTTTCATTACTTCCAGTTGTCTATCTTTTATATGGAAAATGATACTTTTCGTTACTGTCG
Organism: Atriophallophorus winterbourni; assembly: GCA_013407085.1. NCBI lineage: Eukaryota > Metazoa > Platyhelminthes > Trematoda > Plagiorchiida > Microphallidae > Atriophallophorus > Atriophallophorus winterbourni. The sequence continues at coordinate 123,307 of JACCGJ010000639.1, read as the reverse complement.
CTCTTTCGTACACACACACGTTGATGCAGTGGACTGTCGGATTACGAGCTTGTACGATTGTGTTTGTAGCCAAGCCAATATTTTGGTGAGGCGTGTATATTTTGTGTGGTAGAGTGACAACAAACGTTTTTGTACGTGTAAGTTTGAAGCTAAAATGAAATTGCGTGTTAATGCTGCTCACCTAGTCCACCTAACAGTCTAGTTCATCATCCCACCGTTCAGATTTATTCAAAATTCTCCCCCACTAATCTAGGTATTATTTTGCCATTCTGTTATGACCACCCGTGTAATACTTTGTTCAATATTTATGCTTGTCCCATCTTATTTCCATAATCGTGAATGTTTTTTTATCATCCGTTGATATCCAGAATGTCCATCACCTCGGGTTTCGCGTAGATATTAGTCTGAATTCAAAATTATGCTTTTACGTCTCATCATTTACGTGACTGCGGCTAGAGCTACACGCATGTTATACCTCGTTCTGACGAAGAAAACAGTTGTTTGTTACTCACGTTGCAGTAACATATTCGATGGTGTTGTTCATCATTTTAATAGGGTATTTAAACTGCACATCATCACTGGATTGAGTGATGTATAAAATATAATTTAATTGGTTTCAGTCTAAGTCGCTTCTTGGCATGAATCAAATGAAACCGATTGCTAATTTGCTTGGGCTAGTAGCTTCTTTAGCTCCCTGCTTTTTATCGACCGTCGTTACCCGGAGCACTAAGCCAAAGCCAACAACAATAGCTTAACAAATAACTTCAAGTGGTGTGAGACAATTTTCCTCGTTCGAATCGCTCCAAGTTTTCACACACTGTTTGTTTTTACTGGTCCACTGGGATAAACAATGATCCTGAAATTTGAGCTCACTCGTACGTTTGATCCCTGCTTGTGCACTACTTTCATTCCCAGCTTCGTATCTATTGGTAACCGTTGAGTCATCCACTGATCGATCGAATTATCAATACACTACCTGGTGTGATTGATTCACACTGCACCGTGTGGTGCCTTTCGTTGGAATTGTGATTTTTGTGCTGATTCATCATCAACAAACGGTCACCATCGTGTTCGTGTGCAACGCACATCGCTGAAACGAAACTAAGAATTTTCGTACGATCAACAACGTTTGACACACTAGTGTGTGTGAGAGAGAGCGCGCGCGATTTCTCACTGTTTCACATGGTAACTTTGGTTCCGTATTGATTGTTAGTGATGACCATGCACTCAGTGCGATCTTCCTGATTCACTTTCACATTCGTTTAGCATGCACCATCATAATGTTTCAGTGTTGATTGAGTTTGCCAAAAATATATCAGAAACTATGTTATGATTTCTTCCGGATAGTGTCCCTGCATTTTTGCTACGGTTAACTTTGAAACGTTGCTACTTGATTTCGCTGATGAACGTATATTAAAACAATTCAGTTTATGCTCTCGTTGGAATCGGTTTCCGTTTTTCATGTCGTTGTCATCATAGTGCAACCTTTAGCTTTTCACCGAGCCAAAGATATGAGATTGAGCATCAGGTTGAGTTCAATGGCAATTTTTCAATGTTGGACGGACACTAAATTGCCGATGATACTAGAATCAGATAACACATGAACCTATTTGCAAGGTTATCATTGCGTGCAAGATCCATCGACTCATTGACCCCGACGGCATGCACGCTAAACACGAGCGCTGGACCTCCATGCCGTCGATCTTATTCGCTTCATTCTTACCAGCCGTTATCGACTCAGCTACCTCATTATCTTGGCATTCCGTATAAGGATTTACCTCACCTCTGATCACTCCTATGTTTCCTATTTCCATCTGTGATTGATAACTCCTTATAATATCAAAAATCCTTGATTTGTTTTAACGGGTCGGTGTATTTCACGGTTTTGTGATCGACCGAACATGTAGCAAAATTTATTCCATTATCAAATGAGTTTTGTTTCGAAAAACCGGTTCTCTCATTACATTTTCAACATGAAGCTTTTTTCCGTTCACCAAATCTGATCGATGCGCCTAAATGTTAGTGTATTCGAATTCATTTAAATTTCACTTAATGCTGAAATTAACCACATGTATTCCCCTCCGAAGCCTTTGCGTTTAAAGCCGTGGTCTGTTGTTTGAATGCAATTCACAAAGTTTACTCCCGTAATTAATCGCTAACCGTGGAATCGCTGTAGTTTACGTTGAGGTTTAAGCCTTGTGCACCGGAAGCGTTTTCCGTCATCCGGTGTCAAGCTAGGCATAGATTATAAATTTTTGTTGACCTTACTTTGTTTCAAACTGCTTTGAAAGCACGTTTTAGCGTGAACTCATTGTAGTCCAGTGCTTATATTCTCGGTTCACGCGCAACCCCCACGTGCCCGGGTTTGTGCTTTGGACCATTTAGGCGTTTGTTCCCCGGAAACTGATGACACGACAATCACCTTTTCAAACGACTGTTTTACTTCAATTGTTGATGCATTCTACCATGGTTTTTGCGTGAATACCTTGCTGTCTATACTATCCCATTTCGATTGCATGGATGTGCAAGTACTTCTGTACTGTGCAGCCAACATCGTGCTAAATTAATTCGCCAACGATGCTGAGCTGTATGCGGAAACACTCTGGAGTCACACTGCAATTTCTGTTTTCATTCGCGTATCTGTCTAAGCCTGGGCAACCTGACAGGATCTTAGCCCCGTTGCAGTGTATGATGGGGCTGCACTTTGCCCGCATCAGGCTTGTGATTTCATGCATACATTTTCGATTGTTCCAACATTTTATTCCGCCATTGTTGACCAACTTCACAGGCGGTTTCCGGGCGTTCAGTGCACGGTACCCCAACTTATGCTGGCAGAAGGAAAACCTTGAAGCTAACATTGGTCCCCTCCACTGTCCTTCCTTCGAAACCACTAAGCGAATTTCAGGCGCATGCGATACACCCTCGTCTATCCTTTGCGGATCGCGTGTGGCACCCTCTCGTCATCCAAAGGCCACAAACTTCGGCTCGAAGAAGTCGGCGTCAGCTGGTTTGCCATCTCCACATTGGCCAATGCTCACCTCACCGACAGATACTTGGGTTTCCGGACGAAACATGCCGTTCAGATGGTCCAGGTTTGGAATTCCGTTTTTATTCCCTCCAGATGTATTCACAATCCCGATCATTTCTTGCTAATCGTTAGCTATCGTTGGTTTTTGTGACAAGCACATGATTGACTTTTGATCGTTCCAGTGTGCAGTTTAGACGCGTGGTTGTTTGCAAATCATCAAAGCTGATTTGAAACCAGTTGGAACATTGTGAACACTGTGTTTTTCGAGGAGTAATTTTCCCAAGTTTCGGTCTTGGTATTGAATCCTTACCATAAGATGGGCGATACACACTAGATTGTTTGTTAAGTTATATGAAACAACGAGCCTGAATCCAGTCAAACTGTTTCGTGGGATAAGAAAAAGTTTCAGCGAGTTCCAAAGAGTTTTGAGTAACATTTCGCATTCGACATGGACGGTGAACGTTAATAAATGGCACGTGTACACGAATACTCAATCAGTACTGCGCAGCTAAAACCACGCTAAATTAATTTGCCACCACTACCGAGCCGCATATGAAAACACACTAGAGTCTCGCTGCCATTTCTATATCTATCTAAACTCGTTTCTCATATCTATCTAAGCCTGAGCAACCTGATCTCATCTTAGTCTATGACTGCACGGCACTGCCTGGATCAGACCTGTGCTTCCTTACATACATCGTGCAGTACTTTGTGCTGTGCGGCTATCACCGTGCTAAATTGATTGGCCAGAGATAGTGAGCTGGATGCTGAAACACGCTGGAGTCTCACTACCATTTCCTGTTTTTATCTTCCTCATATCTGTCTAGGCCTGGGCACCCTGACAGTATCTTAGCCAACGTGCAGTTTCTGACTGTACGGCGCTTTGCCTTGTTCACCCCCGTGAAATCATGCACCCCTGTAATTGACCTTCCTACTAAATAGCTTGGAATAAGCTTTGGGTTGTCAATTCATGTGTAGGCGCTCAAGCTCCGTTGGCCTATTTGATCAGCAGCGTGCATCCACGATAATCGGTTGCAAGCAAGCCCACGCACGATCGATTGACACTTTGGATTACAAGGCAAAAAACAGTCGACGTCTATTGTTTTATAAAAAAATTAAATCAAGTGCTCACTGATCTTACTGTCTCCACCTGATGACGACAAACACACAGAACCCGGTAGTGGTGTGTAAGGGGTGGGGATATGAGCACCACAATACATTGGTATAATGAAATGCATTCAGAACAAATTGACAAATTCAGTCCATGGTTGGTGGTCAGCGCGATCTTATCTCACACTGACCCATTTAGTAATGAAATGGTCATGGTTGTTGGAATTTGCGCGTGGCTTGATGGCAATGGTGATGATATCGTGCAAAGAACTGCACGCGACAGGAAGTCAGACGTCTTATTTGTTGTATGTATCGTAGATGAGATCAGCTTTATTGTCAAACAACAAACAAAACTTCGATTACAAGAAGACTGCAGGAATCCTTTCTTTGCTTACCCATCTTCCGTCGAATCTTTGAACGTGGTTTATTCTGGTTCATTATCCTAAACTGAATTATATGGCGGTACTTGGTTTAGACGATTGCTTTGACTTTGGGTTCGTGTGAATTTGTATCTCGTTTATCTGTGGACTGGTCAACTCTTGATGCTGTCCAGTTTGTCTCAATGGTTTGTTTAAGGAACCGCGTATATTGCCGTGCTAGTGTTTTTATTCTGCTAGCATGTTGACACTGTCGTCTGGTCATTTTCGTGGAATAGAAAATTGTCCTGTTCGAGATTATCTACCCCATGGGGAATTTTAATCATCAAGTACACATTCGATATGAAAACGTTTGTAAGTGACACCTGAAAGCTCTCGGCATTCAACCTTACGAAGTGGAGGCCAAGTAACGAGTGTCATCTTCTGACTGGATGAGAGCGGGTGCTGCGCTGGACTACTGATCGGTGATCACACTGGCACCTTGGTCTCTGAACGTTGTGTGAGAGTTTGTAACTTCCGTTTTGGACTGTATGGTAATGCCACGGTTTGTATCATCGGTAGTAAGTACCAAGTGGTTAACTGCCATACAACCTCCTAAAAGATGTGGAATTGTGGGACTTGCTGAACCCATGGAAGATTGAGGAGAGACACACTGGGACGAGGTGCCTACATGTCGACTCAAACATGCGTTCAATCAAGTGCTGTGAACGTGTATAGCGGGATCAGCATGACAGCTTCCTTGTGGCTTTCCTCGCCACTTGACAACAAGATTAATCAAAAACTCCAAAATGTCTGCAACAAGGTTGTCGTTGAACACGCATTTGAATCATATCACAAAGGGTAACAAGCAATTGCGTATTACGATCTATAGGACCGTAACCTGTTGAAGGGTCACCCCAACTGAAGCCAGTTTAACGGTCAGAGTCTGGACACCTAGCTATTCCGAGTTAGAAGTCACAAACAAAACCACGTTAGGAAAACGATAGTGTGAGATCATCACCCGCTTGAAATGTATGTCCCTGGTCCATATCGGCCGAAGCAGGGTAGTAACCATAGCGTTTTCGTTCAATGCCGTTCTCTTGGATTCAAAGCGAACATATCACGGCTGATATTACCATCCTCCAAGTTTCACAAGGTTAACCACTCATGTGTTTCTAGACTTCCTACTGTTGCAATGCCCCCTCCCGTTACACTTTCAGGAATAAACCGTCTTCGTTGCCTTCAGTGAGCTTTTCTGCACTGGCCACGTTCCCTTCTGACGATCAGCTCCCGTCGCCTGTTCTACCTCACGTGGTGTTGGGCAGCCAATCGGATGCGCAATCTGTGACGATATGTCAACAGTACGGCATCACTCATGTTCTCAATGTCTCCAATCAAATTGCACGTCCCGCGCATATTCCTGAAGCGAATTTCTTGCGCATTCCCATCCAAGATAATTACGTGGATAGCATGATTTCGCACTTTGACGATGCGTTCCAGTTCATCGGTACGTTTGCTTGCTTTCTTCGTTCATTCCTTTTCGTGGCAAATACCGTTGTTGCGTGCAGATGAATTGGTCACCTTTTTATGTGTGTGTGTGTTGCAGTGACTGTAGTCCCCACACACGGATAGCTCAGTATGTATGTATGAAAGCACAAGCCTGATCCAGGCAAAGTGCTGCACAGTCAGAGACTGCACGTGGGCGAAGATACTGTCAGGTTGCCCAGGCCTAGACAGATATGAGAAATAGAGAATACAAATGGTAGTGAGACTCCAGCGTGTTTCAGGATGCAGCTCACTACCAGTGGTCAATCAATTTAGCACGGTGTTAGCCGCACAGCACAAAGTACTGCACGATTGCACATCCGTGCAGAGACGTGAATAGCTCGTGTGCCACAACAGTCATTTCTACGTATATCATAACTTCCATCGTGACACCCCAGTTGGCAGTTGGTGTACTAAAATTGCCGTAGCCTATCTGACTTGACGTTGTCCACAACACACATAAAATCTTGTTCTCAGTGTATATACTATAGATATATGTTTTACAACAGTCAAATGTGCACGATATTAGCAGCGGTTTTGTGGTTGGTATAATGTCACTAACGATTCGTTTTTCGATTCATCATTTCAAAGTTTTCGAACCTGCACTACTTTAATCGAATGTGTTTATTGGTGTTCAAATTATGCTAAATCATTCATCCACAGTGACCTGTACGTCACAGTCGAAGGTCCGCGGTTCAAATTCCTTCGCGATTTACCTTCTTTTACTTTTGTGTGTTTGCCCCCTTACTTTACTTTTGTGCGACTATCTCCTCCTGGAGGATGAGTCGGCTTCAATGAAGATTCTTGGGAATTTGAGTACAAAGCGGCGTCCCCAGCACCAATCGGCGTTTGTTCAAGTCAGCTTCTCTAGCCTTTGCACAACCAAGTGCAAGGCAGCAGGGAGTTGCGAGATTTTTCCTCAGGGTTTTCTCCCGAAGCCTTTCCCGCGATTGGGTATTCCGCAAGGCAGCGGAGGTTCAAAATCAGGGTTTACCTACCCTTAGATGAAATACCCTCCCAGGCTAACGAGCTACATCTGCCCGAAGCAAACTGGTTTTCAGGCGCCAGTCACTCGCCCTCGACCCTTCTCCTGTTGGTAGAAGCAGTTCCGCCGTGCTCGGAGAGCCACTCGTGTAGGCCAGAAGCTGGACTTGATTGTCAGAGGATGGATTAGCCGGCTTCATTGATGCTTCGAATCACGCGCGTCGATCGGAGGCGAGATCGTTGCAGATCTTAATAAAGTCGCATTCTTACGTTCGAACGCTTTAGACGATGCGCAGATCCAGAGCATCTACATCCCTCTTCCAAATGACAGCCAGGTCTCCACTTGACCGCCTTGTCGCTGAAGCTAAGTACGGACGGGTGTAGGGTCGAGGACGAGTTTCGTGATCACCCAGGAGGACATAGCCAAAACGCTGCACTCTTTGCTGTCGAGTGTGAACTGAAACCGGAGCTTGTAACCGACAAAACGGTCCGGAGAAAATCGAGTCCAACGTCAAAGAATTCAGTCACGTTATAAACACCATTGTGTCTATCAGTGGGGACGGGATTCAGATAAAATTTACCATCCAAATGAGCTAATTCTTTATCTGGAACATTTTTCAAAACACTCTTTCATTTAGACAACCATTTCCGCAAAGTGAAACCGCATTTCCAAAGCGTAGTGCAAATGTCGTCGATAAAGATTATTGCATAACTCCCTTGAATACAGAAATAAACAAATCGTGACAAATTAGCGACGAAACAGCTCCAAAGGGATGAACCGCCATCTGGTATTCAGTAGGAGTTTGAGATATGTTCGGCCACCACAAAAACATCAGAGCACCTCGGTCAATAACAGGAAGAGATACTTGCATGAACATTTCTTCAATATCGGGAGAGAGCGCGATCACCTCCTTACGGAATCGCAGAAGCGTAACCAACCAAGCTCCGCAGTGTATCTGGACCTTGGTATAAACAATCATTAAGTGATACACCTCCGAACTTGTCGGCACTATCATGTACAACCCTTAACTTACCCGGTTTCTTACGGTTAATAACTGGGTGATGAGGAAGATAACATCGAGGTCGAAGGTTTGTCGACAATTGGTATGATGTGCTTATATCAAGCCAAGTTATCTGAAACCTCAGTTTTGCGCGGGTGTCTAATGGTGGATTAACTGATTGCTTTCTCTTTCTCGAACGATATCGTCATAGACTGGTTTAATCACCTCACAAACTAGTTCATGTGGTAACTTGTCACACTGACGTCATACTACTCGTTCCTCGTGTGTTTCGTGCCAGCATGTGGCTTCAATCGATTTAATGTGTGTGTGTGTGTGCGTTGTCGACTCGTAACCTCGTCCGTGTGTTTCCGTGTAGAGTGTGGACCCCGCGTGTTTATATCGGCGATAGTGCTTGTTAATCACTGTATTTGCTTGGTCATTCAACCGCATTACTACCCATTCTTTTGCGTTTTTCTCTCTCTCTCTATCGGTACCTCTTGTATGCATTTTAGACAAAGTAAAATCTGTCAATGGTCGCGTTCTTGTGCATTGCTTGGCGGGAATATCACGCTCCCCGACTATCGTGATCGCCTATCTCATGCACACGTGTCGAATTCCAATGCGAAAAGCTTACGAGTAAGTGTACTGCTGATTTCCATTTGAAGTTCGATTTCTCGTGGAGTTATAAAACGGTTTAGTTGCTGCTTAATCACAGTTTGAATGCGTATACCTGGGCAAGCTGACGGTGCGCATTCTAGGATTATGCTGTAATTTGCCCGGATCAGCTTTGTGACTCATCATCATCATCATAGTCATCCTACCGGTGTTTTATCTCGGCGCCACGATCTTGACAAACTTTGTGATTGCTTAATCGATTTCGCTACTGTTTTGTGTTCACTATTTCTTCACTCGATAGTGGTGTCAACTTCTCGGCAGACCACCGTTTTACGATGGTTTTATCCCTTATGGAAACATTCTTTTCGTCACATCCCCATCCCTGATTGTTTCCCGTTTGTTATTGCCTTACAGTTAAAAGTTTTATTTTTTTATTTGTACAACTCGAGGCAAGCAAAATGTGTCACACAATTAAAACATTGCACACGCTCAGGTTTGCTGTGTCTAGACAAAACTACATAAAATGATCTGAATTGTGCTTGATACTAATGGCATTCAGTGTTACACCACTGCAGCATAACAATTTCAGACGATTGTGCATTCAGGTACGCTTTTTGGTGGAGTAATCCGCTGGCACGCTTTCTCTACGTTGTGTTCGCTGAGACAAATGATTCTCGCTCGTCTCGCAACAATCTTTTTTATACCTTAGCTTGAATAAAACTACCTAGGTTGGTTTTGTGCATTGATATACAGGTCAGAGAGAGAATCAGATCAGTCCTGATGACTGCTCAGTCCTGTTTAACTGCTCCACAAGTAGCTTGGATTTGATGTTCTAAACTTTCTCCCAGTCGCCAGTTTAACTGTTTGTATTCATCTTTCCCTTTTCAACAGTATCGTCAAATCCAGTCGGTCAACCATGGCTCCGAACTTTAATTTTCTTAGCCAGTTACTTGAATTCGAGCGTACATTGTTCGAATCGGAATCTGTTCCAGATTCCACTGCGAAGGAACCCTCTTTGGATTGTGTCAAACACGAATCGTTGTCTTTTGCAATGCCTTCCAATACGGTCGGACCAAAGGTTAATCAAAACACGGAACCTGGGCTTCCGGCTGCTCCGGTTCTTCCTGTCTGCAATCCTCCCAAACCAGTAGTCTCTAAGAAGCGAGATCGTCCAACATACCTCAGGCTTGGATCATCTTTAACGAATCACGGATACAACGATTCGCCGAAGCTGATGACCGGCACATTGTGTTCTGTTAAACCTGCCGCGGTATGCCATAACGAAGTGAAACGAAGTCGAACCTCCTTTCCCGCCCCTAGCTCATTTGCCAGCGGTGCCCAACTGCTCCCATCACCTTCAACCTCTTTGTCCAAACTAGAGTTATCTTCCCCTTCTGATGAATCTCAAAGTATACCTTCTTCGACTACAATTGTACCTGGTACCAGTCAACAAGTAACCCTTTCCATTGGACTAAAACCACCATCACGATGGACAGACACGTTGGAACCAATATCCGAATTCTCTCCCGATAAACTAAACTTTCACCTTTTCTCCCGAACTGGCTCCTCACCTGTTGAAAATTTGCCGATGGATTCGGCTGGTTCCGTTGTGTTCTTCGATCGATGCTTATCTCCACTGCCCTCTGTATCTACTATCCAACTACCTTCCCCAATGTCTGTCGATAATTCCCCTTGCACAATCGCTTCAAAATGTGCACGTATGTACTTAACGGTGCCGCTATTCCGCACCAAACGTTTCTGTAAACAACAATCTTTCTCCCATCATTCTTTAAGGTTAAGTTGCAGTACACCCAGCTCTCTAGATGTTAGCCCATCTTTGGATGCCTCTACACCCTTGCGCTCTTCAGCATCCGTCGAAGATGATTTGATGCTCGAATCCTTTAGCGCGGAATCTCAGGGTTTCCCCATGTCGACGAGACTGACTTCTCGATTTCGAACCGCCATCGTCGAAGCATCCTGTCGACAACAGCAGCAACAGCTCACGTGCAAATCTTCCAGCAGCAGCAGTAGCAGTATTCCTTCCTCACCATCTCGCGGTGGCAATTGCTACAATATCTTTCCCGTTTCCTAATTTTTTGTTTTCCCTTGTACTTATTTTTGTAACGGCTTCCTTTCAATAGGTTTGATTGATTCCAGTGGTGTACCTGCAGGGCCTGTTGACTCACCGATTATTGTGTATAGATGTTCTGTTGATTTGGTATTTTGACGCACAGAATTTTTCACATTGCTTTGTGTTTTGTGTGCTGTAAAATATAATCTCGCATTTAACGTTTGCCTTACGATTGATTTTCCGGGTTTGTGGTTTGCTCTTTTCGATAGCAAATACACTTTGGTGTATTTCAACAGAACTTCATGTCACGTTGCTCATGGTGATGAATGCAAATCGCCTCGTGATCCTCTGCCATCGGCCAGTTGGTAGTATCTCAGGCCATCGGGCACGGATGTGCAATCGTGCAGTACTTTGTGCTGTGCGGCTAACACCGTGCTCAATTGATTGGCCACCGGTAGTGAGCTGCTTGCTGAAACAGGCTGGATTCTCACTACCATTTCTTGTTCTTTTTTCTTCCTCATAGCTGTCTAGGCCTGGGCCACCTGACAGTATCTTAGCCCACGTACAGTCTCTGACTGTGCGGCACTTTGCCTGGATCAGGCTTGTGCTTTCATACCATACCATGACAGAGGTCTGGTTGCTCAAAGTCTCTTCAAAGGTCTCGTCGAAACGCTCTCCGTGGAATCTTACTGTTTTCTCCTGGCATCGATGTTATCGATAGATTTATCCTTAGCTTTCATTAGAAGATTCTCATTTTACAATCGTTACCTGGCCTGGATCAACCGTATTTGTATGAACATGAATTGTCGTCACTCGTCCAGCGATACGTTGCTAGCGCTTTTCGACCGAGTTTCTCTAGATCCGTTCCATAAACAATTCATGCCCTTGATTGAATTATAAACAAGCGACATCATGTGATATACATTTAATTCGCCGAGCCATGTACTGTTGAAATTAAGAGAAACCCCTTAATTTTTCAGTCAAGCAGTAGTTAATCGATAGTTCCAACGAAGCTGTTTGATAAAAAACAATATTTTGCACTAAAATCCGTATCTGATTGCATTTTCATCGCACACCCCACGACAGGTTTCGTGCTGTTTGTAGTCATCACGTAGGGACAGTTCGATCGGTCGGGGTACGCATGCCCTGAAGCAGTGAATAAATTGTAAAGAAGGGTTGAAATTGTAAGCCACTGTTGTATAAGATTGGACTACGAACCTGTTCAATCAAATGACCACACTCGTAGATGGGTTAAACCCATGGCCTTGAATAAAATTAAATCGATTTTTCATGCAATTCCATCCCACGACCGTTTTCGTGGTGCTTACGCTCATGTTTGAAGAGTACGATCCTCTTGAAAAAAGGAGAAATAGTAGACTAAATTTGAACATGTAAGTCACTGTATGAATGTGTGAACTACGGAATGGCAATCATGATCCGGGCAAAGTTATGGGCTGCCATTGTTTGTTATGCCTGGTACGACCAATCACGTGTCTACGCGGTGTGGTTGGGTTAAACCTATGGGCTTCAATACAAAGGCATCCGGATCCTCCCCTGTCTGCCTAATGAGCGCAAACTGCACGAATCTGATCCTAAGTGTGTGTATAGGATGCAAATGCATGTAAATAGAGATTTTTGTTCAAGCCTATAGGTATAACCCCTCTACTTGTATGTCGGTCGTGTCAAGCTTATCAAACCGTGGCCTACAACCTCAAACTTGATATTATTCGGTGTTGTTAGTCCACCATGATCGGCCATAATTGTAGACCACTAAGCTGCAACCCATCGATATGAAAGTTTGACTTAATAAGCCTATTCCTTAATGATCACAAAGCGTTTGAATCACGTTCATCATGCAGCAAAGTGGTCTAAACCTAATCATACTGTCTCTACCGCATGACAGTGAGGAGACAAACCGTATGCAAATTTTAAGTGCTTGAGTTCTATTTTGGGCCACAAACCGAAAAGATTTCTAAAGTCGTCATGTCTCGGTATCACGCAGCAATGCAGCGTGTGTAATGTCAGCTTGATCCTATTCAACGATGCGTCCTAGATCTATCTCAATACCTTGTTTGAACTCTTGTATACTGCTTTGTGTCCTGGAGATTTATCGCGGCAACAACCAAGAAACGAACTGCAACAGCTGATCATTACCATAAGATCACCCCCAATAACGTCGAATGCAAATCTGTGGTGAATAACCTCATTGGAAATCCGTCCTCGGAAGCATATGTTCAATTGGTAATAATTCAAGAAAACCAGCTTGCTAAAGAGCTGGATAAACTCTTGTTTGAGAAATACGAAGCAAAAATCATCAGTAGTTAAATAAGTTGAGCTTGTACTCCACTGTTGGATAAAGCTGTACAATCATATGTCCTGAGGTGTGTGTGTGCGCGCGATGGAAATGCATAAAAAATGCTAATTTTCGTTTCAAGTCCATCAGTTTAACCCCATCCACACGTGATTGAACAAATTAGTCGCACCAGCCTTGTCAAAAATTGGATTACAAGCTCAACTAGCTAACCATTTTTCACTGTTTCAATGTATACTGATCATGTTCGTAATGCCCCTAGCTTGAGTGCAAAAAGCACGAAACAAATTGTCTTGTCTCAGCTTGGAGGAAATTGGCGTTAAACCGTCGAAACCATTCGCTCCAGTACGATCTTACTGGTATTAAGGCGGGTCAACTCATGCGATCAAAGTGCGATTTTCAACATCTTGCTAAACACTACAGCACTGAGCTCAATTCGGTCACGCGACAAATGATTGATAGCTGCACCTACAATTGATTGCTTTACACACACACACATATATATATATATATATTCTTATACTAATATCATATTGTGCTGTACAGCGAGAAGCTTTTTATACCATAAATTCTTTCATCTTGAAGTGGTGTTTGACTTATGACATTGGGGTTGGCTGGGTCTAACATCCTTGGGTAATGTTCCACTCCGACTTTACTATTTCGATCATAGCGCTGGTCAAGAACGTAATATTCAGGGTTTTCGGTCCATCCGTTTTCTACTTTCCCAAAAAATGAACTCGAAATGTGTGCACAAGAAAGGCATCAGACATATCAAGAGAACACGCAATGTAGCGTTTGACGACATACACGTGTGTCTTGCGTTCATGTGATTGAACAAGTTGCTTGTACCAGCCATATCACACATTGTTTTCAACGTTCAAGCTAGGTTCTATTTTTATCGCTGTTTCAAGACATATAAATATTGATTTAACTGTTCCTACGTGGAGTGCAACCAGCCCGAAACTTGTACTGATGTTCACGATAGAAATGCGGATAAATATGGATCATTGGTTCTGCAGCAATAATCTTCAGAAATTTCCACAAAATTGCACACTTTGGGAAAACTTCTGTTTTATTGCCTCTAGTTCATTGGGTTTTGGATCACCGTTCAAAGTTTTGTTTAAACTTAATGATAATAAATTGTAAAGTATAAACTTTTGCTGATTTATTATTCAGCTTTTTCGCAATCAGTACTCAAAGAATTACCATCTTGGATATACATTTGACCTCATGACTATAGTAGGAGATAAGTCCGAATAATATCGTTTCGGCAATTCGCTTTATTAATTGCCAATGAACAGTGGTCAGAAGTAGTCACAAGACCGATCACGAAAACAGGAAGATAGTTTATGTTTATCCAGGGTATTCTCATCAATGCTCATGCGGCCCGAACGCAATGACAATTGAAACCAGGCACCAGCCAACAATGACGAAAATTAACTTCCCCAATTTATCCCGGTCTTCCCCCATTTCCTTCGGCAAAAGCTCGCAAAAGACAACGTAAAAAAATGTTCCACATGCTATACCTTGAAGCACCGCGCTTGTCCACTGGAATTCTACAGATTCCGTTTGTGTGCCAACGGCCCAACCAATCAGAGCGCCTAGAGGAGATGCCCCCGAAAATATCAAACCCGCAACGATTTGGTAAACAAAGTACTTTGTCCGATGTCGCGTTTTTTCCGGTTGATTGCTGGTTTCCGACGCTAAATTCAATCCAATACTAATTGCGATCAAGAGTTTGTGCATTGAAACGGCGACGAACAATGTCAACGTAGAAGCGTATGTCTTGCACAATCCCATCGCCATTCCTTCAAATATGCTGTGCAACGAAAGCGCAAAAAGCAGGATTATCACACGTCGCCAGCGATCCAGTTTAATGTGAGCCAGGATATTGTGCTCCGGATCATTGTTTACTCTGGGTGGCGCATCTTCCGCTGTCTCCATTGTTTGAGGCAAAACTGTCACGCTCTCAGCGACAGCGGTAAGACTCGTCGCACGCAGACGAAACGACGTTCGCTGTGAATTGTCCCGTCTGATATTCGACACATGTTCTGGCGATGCGTCAGCAGTTTCCGATGCGTTGTCTGTGTGTTTCGTATGATAGTAGATCAACGTCAGTCGCTCCACTCCCAACACGAGGAATAAACCAAATAACGTAGAGAACGAGGCCAATGGAAAGTGGCAGTGGCTGTTAGAGGACTCCAATGCCGTGTCGAATGATTCCATGGTTTCGATTAATACATCCATCAAGCCTGATTAGGGAAAATGCGGAAAATGTGTATTGATATAGCTTCGTTTACACACAACTAATCAGATTAGGATTACCGTTAAATAATACAGGGTTCCACAGATCAGATTTGGGGTTGCTTTACTCGGTAGTGGTTACACACTGCTATAAAACCTTTGTACTATTCGTGCAAAAAACACAATGATTTATCGTAATTTTACTGAAAATTCGGCTGGTTATTGTTTGACTAGGCTGGATGGCGTTTAAATGAGTCAGATGGCCTAGTTCAGCTGCTGATACCATTAAGTTTAGCTATCTAATGGCACCCTTGTCATCAGGGGCTACAATTTGCGAACGTTTACAAACATTTTTCCTGAAATAGAGAACGCTTAATTGAGTTTAGTTAGTCTTTAAACACAAGTCAAGGTGAGCAAGGTCTGCTTTTGAAATCAATGTTAAGCAGGGTCACAACAATATCACATCGTGGTTCTGTGTCGACCGTAGCTACCGAGCTGCTATCGAATTATTGACATATTTGTTGTAAATGGATGTAACTACTCCTGTGTGTAGTGGCATGATAAGTACGTAATCTGCCTATACTTGGCATTACATAGGATTATTTTCAATGATTCACACTCATTTCTTTTCCATGAACAAATACGTAATTATGATGCTGAATTCTTGAATCCTGAAGTTTATGGCCATTGACCAACGACTAAAATTGTTGCGTACATTCAATCATTAACGCTACACTAACGTGTTTGGTTTTTCACTAAGGAACGCTGTTTTGATAGCGGTTCATTTTGTAACAAAAACGTTACCCAGACATCAACCTAACGAGGCCAATTATGCTTTTTATGACTAATGTCGTGCTCTCTTTGGGCCGCCATAGAAATTTTCGCCTATTTATTCAACCCTGAGTTAAATTCCATTCTACAGGAAGACTTTCATTCGAAATGTTTTAAGTCCAGTGATAATATTGATTTTATTTTCATTCAAGCCTTGTCCTTCTTAATGTGGTGTTACTCTACATAAGAAGGTTACAAATCTGTGCATATTTTTTCACATTAGTTTACCGCTGATATATTTATCAAGTGATTTCACAGAGTTCTTAGATTTATTTATTAATGAACGTGGTATTCGATGAGGCACCAGAGAGCTTCACCTTGCAGAATTATGTGAACCCTATCAAGCATATGCTTTTCACAGGAATTGTTGTGAACGATAACATCAATCCGGAACAGCTAGCGTTTTAATATGTTCCCGTTAGATTAATTTTGACACATCATTAAATGAACTAATGTTCTTTACGACCGAAAACTTTACACTAAATTTGTAACTCTTTTTACTGCTCCAATGCACAGAGGTTTGGATGAACTGCTCTCATCAAAAGACTAAAGTCGACACCAAACCTGTCGTGGGAGTGCGATTGCATCAGTTTGCAACTCTCATATCGGTTTTCAAATTGCGTCCGTGAAAGGTCACATCAATTAACCGGTGATCGTCTTAGGTTATGGTGTTCTAACTCGTCCGATTGCTATCCCCAAAACAATGATTGAAATTCTTCACACTTTTGTACGCATTCTTAGTTGAAACGATTCTTTGGAAACGTTGAAAGGTGTGAAACGAACTGTTGTTGTAAGGTATGTAACAATCGGGGCATTCATTATGGCACATGTTTGCTATGGAATCGCGATATTCGATTAATTTGATCAAATCAAAACCATTAAACTGGGTAGTAGTGTAGTGTAGGGAGCCATATTCACGAATTATGCTGATGCGTTTCGTAAAACACTCGTTGCAAATTTATGATGCACAGCTGCCCATTGGCGCAAAATGTTACTATCAAAACGGCGTCAGTTACAAGCATACAATTTATTGATTCTGTAACGGTCGTTGTCAGTAAGATTCAAGATTTTAGTGCTTTACCTCACAAGGCCATTTGGGCCCATATGGCTGGTGATTGTCTCCAGTTTCAGTAGTACAAATTGCTGAAGTGAATATGTTTTCACGCAAAAGATCGTGTGCTAAGCTGACGCGGTTGTTTGTCCGGCTGTCTGTGTTGCTTCTTACAACCGATTAGGCGTATAATGAGTTACGCCTTTCTGAGTAAGATAGAAAATATCTCTTCGGGGAACCGTATTCATGATAAAGTAATTTTGTATTGACACGGGTTAAAACAGGTTGTTGACAACGTTTTCATTCTGACGCAGAATCTTTGTCAGACTACGGGTGCTATTACGAATAGGGATAAGGTTTAAGTGGCATTCACCTGACCAATCCTACATGTGTAGACTAAACGGGGTTAAACTCAGTGTCTCACGTTATTTCTCTAGGCTCTTTAGATACAAACTTGTATAGATGACAGTGGCGAATAGATTCACAGATACCATTACGTTTTGACGTACAAGGAAATGGACTATGGGCATTCATGGAAGTATCAAGACGTTCATACATGAATTCATACAATCCATGTGCGTGTATGGATGTATTCGCTGTAACATTAATTCGATGGTGAGTAACTAGTTATCACTTCACACACCATAGTGTTCAACAAAAAGTAGGTTTGAACTAAAGAAAATCGTAGCGGCTCATGAGATCCATGAAATTGTGAAAAAATTGATGAAACTAGCACCACTTCAATTCTCTGGCGATAGCTGTACATTTCGATGGTCGTTGTGTTTCGTTTAATGGGCTAGAATAATCTATATCATCATTCGCACACTTTTCTATCACACACACACGCCTCACAATCAGTTTCGTGCTGTATGCGCTCATCAGATAAGGATTATAGGATTATGATCCGCATGCACCGTAACAATGGTAAAATGAACTTGAACTTTTGGATAAGATGGTACAGACAACCTTTTGAATCGCATGAATACACATAGCACACGTGGACGCGTTTAAACTCTATAAGCTGTATTTTCGGGTTGTTCCAGGTCGTCATATTACAATTGTGATTGCGTTAGCTGTCCATCGAAAAGTACTACTTAATGCATGAAAGATTTTACGATTCAACTAAAAATAGGCCCCAGTTTCACATTTTTGTCGCACTATTTGTGGTGACTCAAGCGTGTTCCACATTTATTTATCAAGGTCATCCACTTTGTGCACAGTGCTCGACGTCTCAGCCGCGGGTTATCGATCATGTGGACGCGTTTAAACTCTTTAGACTGTATTTTCGGGTTGTTTCGGGTTGTTCCGGGTCGTCATATTACAATTGCGTTTGCGTGAGCTGTCCATCGAAAAGCATGACAGATTTTACCATTCAACTAAAAATACACCCCAGTTTGTTAATGGTTCAAATTCTTGTCGCACGATTTGTGGTGACTCAAGCGCGTTCCACATTTGTTTATCATTTTTTACGCAGCGCTCGACGTCTCAGCCGCAGGTTATCGATCGGTGAACAATCGCCTTCCTACGCACATACACACATGACGCACCCAGGTCACAAATTGCAGCGCGCTAAGATTAGAGTAGCGAGAAATGTTGATTCCTACGCTCGAAGGCCTAAAATCGGTCCAATTTAAATGGCAGTGGCTGAATGTGTGTTATGTTAGGCAGTCCAGTATTGTGTGGTCCAGTAACAGACCGAGTGGGATTTAACACGGCCAAATTTTTCTAGGTACAAAGAAAGCGATATCAGATGAATTGATGTTGAGCACTCCATAGTGGTATGAGTCTGCTGTCTCCAACATGCTGGTTCTTGTGCACAACTCCCTTAATCTAATCGTTTTGCTTACCGCAGATTTAATGTAATACCGACTTCCGTTTATCGTCTTCTTCAATGAACAAACTGTGGTCTATCGAAACGAATGAATGTTTTCGTGTTCGAGTAACGCGATTGGGCTCTAGCAAGAGTTTTAGGGTGTGATTTTCAGTATGCAAGCTTTTGAATGACATGTGGTCACTCCGTATCTGTCGTTGGGTAAAATCGTGCAGGTTTATTTTTAACATTCACACTTTGAAAGGCAAATTTCTGTAACGGGAGACCAAATTTGTCGCACGATGATAAATCCTGTCAAGTAGATCGATATATTTCCTCAGTCATGGTACCCAAGCTTGGATGGAATATTCCATAACAAGATGTACATGCGTAGTAATTAACCGAGGTAAGGTTTCGGCCGTGAAAATCTTGAGTATTCTTATTAGAAGACTCAAGATACGACAGGATTTATTGTCCACTGTTCGGGAATGATGACCAAGCTTAGACGACACCCAGATACCGAGACCTTGCGTGCCAATATGATACGTATGGTGCAGAGATTTTCAAAACCGCAGCATTTTATATTTCGCAGGTTTAATTTGTAACTCACTTGTCTCGGACCAGCAAAATTAGGTTCACAGATCCCGTTGTAATGACATGCAGTCATTAACAGACCTGGAACGTTTCCATATTTGAATATAATCGGCAAAAAGTATCAAGTTATTCCATACACCAAAACATCCCTTACATGATTTATTCACTTAAACCTCGTCACTTCACGCCAACCCTACGTAACACCACACGCGCTTCGGCGGTACAAAAAAATAAAAGCACCTTAAGAAATTATCGGATCCATGAATATGTGTTGGTCGTACTCCATTCCCGACTGAACTGTAGAAGGTATTTTTACTCTGTCCGTGTCTGCGTTACTTGGAACAGTTTACCTTCAACCGTTGCTCACTCCAATAACTTGCATGAATTTAAAACGAAATTAGACGAATTTTTATTGCATTATTCGTTTCCCGAACATTTATATACTACTTAATCTACTTCGTTATCTTGTTTATTCACTTAAATTTCAATATTTACCATCCTATGGTTGTTGTTAAGCTTGTTGCTTATTAGACCATTAAAAACCTTGAATTACCTTGAATTAACTTGAATCAACCAACCCCGGCCGTATTGATTTTCTTACAGCTTTGGCTCTACTTTTGGTTGACCCCGTTAAAATGAAACAATCTGCTATATTTTGGTGCTCATATCCCCATCCCTTACACACCACTTGCTTGACCAAGAATCCCTTTGTGATTTTGTATTTGAACATCGTGGTTCTTGTAAGAACCTTTTGTTGACCACTATCACACTGTTTCAAGGCTCATTGCATGTGATTGAGAAGGATCTTGGAGTCTGGATATGTGGCAGCCTAAAGAACAGCGTGCATTGTGAGGTCATTTACAAGCGTGCTTCAGGTGGAGACAAGATTCAAGAATTTATGGTATAAAAAGCTCGTAGCTGTACAACACCACAGGATATTCGTATAAAGACAATAAATATATATACAAAATATATTGAGTCATTAGGAAGATCGACAGTTTTGTAGTTGCAAAAAATGTCATGTGTTGTGGCGCCATGATGGGTAAAAAATATTCGTTTGGAAAAAAATCATGTTATATAAACGGGATGTAGGGTGGAATTACTACGCATAAATATATCTAATTTGTTCCTGAAAATCCTTTTACTAGATGATTGGACAACATCTGACGGTAGGGAGTTCCATAAGAAACAAACGCGCACCGAATAGAAGAACCGACGGCAGTTCCGGTGGGAATGTGGAATATCAAATGCCAATGGGTGTGTACGTGTGGCATAGATTGACCGGAGGCGAAATAGATGCCTCAGAGGGTGCGCCTTTGAGTTCATTATTTTGTAAGTTAGGATTAGATCAAATCGAACCCTTCTGCGAAGCAGTGTATTCAAATTAAGCTGCTCAAGTCGATTCTCATATGGTAGGTTGCGGGGACAGCCAACCATTTTAGTTGCTCTGTGATAAATCCTCTCGAACAGCTTGATGTCCTTTTGCAGCCACGGTGCCCAAGCTTGCACTGAGTAATCCATCACCGGGTTAATATACGTATTTATGAGCATGGAGAATGATTCCCGGAAAAACTGTCCGAAAATACGCCGAAGCATACCTAGCATGCGGCTAGCTCGGTTGTACACTGCTTCGCATTGCATGCTAAACTTAAGACTACCACTAATCCATATGCCGAGGTCTTTTTCTTTGGTTGTCCATTCCAGTTGATTTTGTCCAAGGTTGTATGAGAATAGGAAATCTTTGCCTATTTGCAACATTTTACACTTTCAGAAGTTAAATGGAAGTTTATTTCTCTCCGACCAGCTGTTTAATATATCCAAATCGCTTTGTAAGCGCAAACAGTCCACGGTTGACATGATTCGCATCCAAATTTTAACATCATCCGCAAAGAGAACCATTTTGGCTGTGACAAGTTTCGGAAGGTCGTTGATGTATACCAAAAAGAGAACCGGACCAAGTACCGAACCTTGTGGGACACCGCTAGTGGCTTCGATTTCCCCAGACATCACACCATCGATACGTACAGTTGCTTTGCCATCAAGAAGGTAACTTCTCAGCCAGGCAAGAAGGCAACCATTAATACCAACATCGTGCAGCTTGCGCAGGAGTATAGAATGGTCCACGCGATCAAACGCCTTTGATATGTCCAAGTAACACGCATGCACGCAACCACCATTATCCACTGCCTGCGTCCAGTCATCTAGTGTCTCCAGTAGGTTAGTCAAGCAAGAACGAGACTTCTTAAATCCATGTTGCTCTCTGGACAACAAGTTTTGGGCTTCGAGATGACTCACAATTCTTTCGCACTCAATTCGCTCCATAATTTTTGAGATCACTGGAAGGAGTGTAACAGGGGGGTAATTTGCTGGGTTAGAACGAGTTCCACCTTTGTAGATGGGTGTTATGATTCCTCTCTTCCACTCATTAGGTACAACACCCTCCCTCAATGAGTGATTAAATAAATCACAAATTTAAATCAGGATTTTTCGTTTGAAACCAAAGGATGTGTTCGGCACCTTCGGTTTAATAGATAACGTTTACAACGACACAGAAGCTGCACTTTCTAATGATATAATCGTACTATGGCAACGGTGAACTCAATGCTGAATTATGATGTTATACTCGAATAACACAATATGAAGGTTACTCGTAATGTATATTTCATTGATGCATAATATATATCTAAGCAGAACTCGGTGAACTTACCGACTGTGAGTAAAGCTCCCGCAGCCAGACAATTCGATCGACTGAGTATCTTAGTTCGTATCTCAGGAGTCCACCACGCGAACCTCGACGACTTCTCTTCGCGATGTTTATCAGTGTCTGTCGATGATCCCGATCTATTATCCATAAAACGGACAAAGATTACGGGCAGTAGACTCGCAAGCGTCGAGTAAATGAACATTGCGGCAGCCAGTCCCAATTTGATCCCAGTCAAATCCGTCGAGATCTGTTCACATAAAATCATGGAATATAGCTGAGGTACCAACCGCATACATTCATTGAGCATTTTCCAAATCGATTCACACTACACCGTTTTTACGTCTATTCGGGTTGAATCGAAAGTGATTTAATATACACTCGAAAATCGTTGGTGCTAAAGTGTATTCTCCTTACTAGCTTAGCTGCAATGTCAATGTACACCAGTTACTTTCCTAAATAAGCGTTAAATGTTTGAAAAAGGCAGGTAGAGGAAGTTCAAAGGAATTGGGAACAGCAGCAATCTACTTTTAGATAGAACGTTTCAATTTTATGGCAGATTATTGTGTACTTTTCTGACTAAATAGCCAAAAAACCACTTTGGAGTACACACGCGTAGCGCATTTGAAAAAAATGGAACCACACTGTTTACTTTCGTGTGTCAGCTGTTGACTCATAAGAATGACTAAATATTTTCATTGATGTAATACTTGCTATCGTGCTAGTTAGGTAGAATCCATTTTCAGTTTTGGCTATTCCACATTCGCAGCTATTTTTTATTGGAAATCGTTTCACTTAGAATCTCGCGCAGAAAGAAATCACATACTCAGAAATTTACGTCGAAGGTCGATACACATTCGATTGTCCCGATTGAACTCATGAATGTTTGAATGCTTTAAATCTACCTGAATCTCGTCACCTGATCGTTTTTCCTACAATAACATTTCACATTCTGCGATCGACAAAATTGCAGTTTCGTCCCATAACTGTTTCAGCATTATCTCATGGAAATACTAAACTAAAGTTGAATTGCTGGTGATAAACGGATTATTTGTTTGTTGGCTTTCCACACATTTGCAACTCGTGGACAATCAGAGCTTACAAAAAGTTTAGCAAAAGTTGTGAACAAGTGTGATGACAAACCCAACATAATATACAGTTTAAAAACAAGCGATCCTATTTAGTGTAATTCAAATAAATATCGTGTCATACTTGCTTGTAGCAAACTCGCTGGCCTGTGCTCTTGTGCTTTTCCTGCGATCGTCGCTAGTTCATTAGTCATAAAATCTATATATGAAGCTGGAAACGCGTATTTCGAAAGCAGGATATTTCTAACAATAGTTTGATTCTATACTCCATACTTGAGCCGCGGAAGTACAGCGGGCATGTGCTTCACTCGAAAGAATACAGGTTCGAATCTCACTCCGTTAACCATTTCGGGAAAGGTGCTTAGTCCATTTCTCCCACCAGACCCAGGTGTAAATAGAGACCCAAATATAGTTTAGAAGTAACCGCGATAGCATAGCACCTTGTCCAGCGTGAGAAACTGAATATACGCACATGACAAGAATTAAATATATTTTGTACCTTTAACAAAAATTCCGCATGTGAATGTATTTCCCGGACACCCCACTACTGGTTTACAGACATCCGCAAATCCGCATTTTTGCCCGAGGCCGTGGGTTGTTTAATCCATCTGTGTGTGTGGGCATACCTGATCCAGCAGGTTGATCGTGCCGACCTTATCCAAGAGTGGTTTACAAGGTCACACCTACTCTACAATTTTCTCACTGTTTCAAGGCCTTTAGAGCCCGATAGTACTGACCCTACACGATAAGTGCGAACAGCACAAATACGATCGTTAAGTGTGTGTGTGTGTGTGTGTGTGTGATAGAAATGCATGCAAATGAGCATTTTTGTTCAAGCCCACGAGTTCAACCCTTCTAGCTATGTGTGTACACGTGGACACCGGGACTACCGTCAGCATTTTTTTCGGCGCGCGTTTGTTTCTTATGGAACTCCCTACCGTCAGATGTTGTACGATCATCTAGTGAATAGATGTTCAGGAACAAATTGGATGTAGTCCACCCTACATCCCATTTATATAACATGACCTTTATCCAAACGAATATTTTTCCATCATATCGAGACAATACATGATACTTTTTCTAACTATAAAACAGTCGCTCTTCCTAGTGCCTCAATTTATTTTGTATATATATTTAATTTCCTTATACGATTATCCTGTGGTGTTGTACAGCTACGAGCTTTTTAATACCAAGAATTCTTGAATCTTGAACAGGCCGGCGTAGCAACCTTATCCAACAGTGGCTTGTAAGCTCACATTTGGTAACTTGGTTGAAAAATAACTTCTGGAAAAACGAATATCACATTCGTACAATAATTGATCAAGGAAGCTTTATACAATTGAACAGTTTGCCAATCGTTGTTGGGTTGAAAGAATTCTCAATTTGAAATTGGTAACAATGAAGTGAAATCCAATTCCGACAGCATCGTGCACACAAGCCTCCTTGCTCACTCACGAGTGTCGCATGACCCGAAGAGCACGTGCCGCCATTTACGTGAGCGGATGAGTCAACACACAACCTGACCACACCCATATTACACATAACTGGCTGACGTAAGCAGCGAAGGTGTTACTTTATCTAGAAATTATAAGGTCAAATTAGACAGCATAATTTAGTCAAAAACCTAATATAGTCATGTGCCAAGCTTATACGGTTTTGGAATGGAAATCGAGCTGTATTAGTGTGACGGAAACAAAATTTGAAAGCCCGACACGAAATTTTCACGAGGCTCTGTGAAATTGATTTTTAAACGGAAGTTGCCATGTATTCGATGTCAGGGTAAACACGTTAAAGTGTTAACAGGTTAACTTGAAATAATTAAATTTGATCATGAACGATACGTTTGGAAAAGTTCTGAAAATATTGAAACCCACCAGGTGATGTTACTCAGCACTGTGCCCACAGTTTCACGAGCCTTGATTTTGCAAACTCGCAAGACAGAATGTCCACTTCAAGTTGGTTAAAATATATTGGGACCTTATCTATGACACGATGCAAAATGTTCACTGAGTTCTTATACACCAACTGTCAGAGGAATGTATCCAGCCACGCAATCGAGCTATTCCCTGCATTTTTCTTTCGCCGGAGATTATCATTTTGCATAGAGGATTCGATTAATTTGATCGGGTAAACTCTGGAGCAGCACATCTGTTGTGGCGATTGCAATGGTGCTGTTGTTAATGTTTACTTGCTCGCCAGTTAAGCTGTGGAAATTGAAACTATCGATAATGACCCACAGTGAAGGCGGGAGGATGTGCTGTACCAATCGTGTAGTCATGATGGAGAGAGATTCGTAAGCAATCGGTTAGAGCTGTTTTTGGGTGGCGTTTCGGTTTGACACAGAAGCTTCGTCAGGCCAAGGGAATATGAATAAGTAGCATTCACCTGCATCTCTACCAGGCCTGAGCTTCTTCCCTATCCTTTACTATCATCATATATAATATATAGATTATATATATAGATATATATACAATCATTTAAAAATGAAAAAGTGCCACCCGGCAATGCACAAGAAGAAAAAAAAAGGTACAATATGAGGGGGAATTTTTTTGTCCATTGTTCCACATGTCGATTTTTTGATTTTTTTTTGTTTTTTTTACAAATTTGAGGGGGGAACACAAAATAGAATGCACTCTCTCCACTGTTGCCGGTTCTCAGCCATCGTCGACAGCGTGTCAAGCCACAGACACTCACTATCCCTTGGACCCCACCCAGGAAGCCGCGTTCGTCCGACCCGAGCTAAACCCGACGTCAAGCGTTTTAAGGCCTTCTTCCAGGTCAGCGGTTGTCCACCTGAACACCGCCGCCAGCCTGGGCCAACCGACACACGCAGCGCGCGGAAGGGTAGGCGCTCAGGCTTCATTCTCAAGACATGCCCTAGCCAGCGGAGACGGGAACGGTCGATTAGGTCTCGTAGCATCAGGCTGTCCACACCTAGAACACGGTGCCTCACTTCAACGTTGCTAGTGCGGTGTTGCCACCACACTCGTGCAAGCCTCCGTAAACATCGATGTTCAAACACCTCCAAGCGCCGGAGCTCCTCTGCGCGTACTGCCCAGCTCTCGCACCCGTAAAGCAAGACCGACCTGACTGAGGCCAGGTAAACTCTCCCCTTGAGTCTCAAACTCACGTCAGACCGCTTCCAGAGATGACCTAGACTGGTGAACGCGAAGCGAGCTCTCGCAATGCGAGAGCCGATCTCACTTTCCAGCCCTCCTCCCGCCGTGATGCAGCTACCAAGATAGGTGAACTGTTCCACACAGTCCAGACTGAGGTCATCGACCGTCAGAGTGGGCTGCAACCCCTCCCAATCTTGAAGAAGAACCTTACACTTAGTTGGAGCTAAGTGCAAACCGTACCTAGACGCCTCCAATGCTAGCTGGTTCAGGGCATTCTGTAGGAACACCGGATCATCAGCAAGCAAAGCAATGTCATCGGCATAATCAAGGTCAGTGACACGGTTACCTGGAAGTAACTCGATCCCACCCTCAGTGAAGCTACAGAGAGCATTCTGGAGGACATCCTCGATCGCAAAGTTGAACAAGAATGGGGACAGCGGACAGCCCTGGCGCACGCCACTGGTTGTGGGGAACGCCGGCGATAGGCTGCCGTAGACCCTGACCCTCCCTGAAGAATGAGAATAGAGCTCCTTCAAGATGGCGACATACTTAGGAGGGATGCCACTCCTAAGCAAGCAGTTCCAAAGAGTAGTTCTGTCCACCGAGTCGAACGCGGCCCGGATGGCCAGAAAAGCTACGATGGTTGGTCGCCGGTACAGGTGTCTGTGCTCTAATAAAACTGTCAAAGGTAGATAACAGGTACAAGCCATCGCGAGGTGAGAGACCAAGATGGGACCCGACATCATCCCAAACCAGTCGAGCCGGTGATCCTTGCGGATTCATACGCCTCTCCTGGTATACAATGTCCACAGGAACAAGGAGACTGTGTTTGTCTGGCTTCTCACCATTGACCAACCGGGTATGAGTAACTCTGAAGATGCCACGAAGACATCACCCAGTATAGCTCAATGGATCATCGAGGCATGCAAGCCGCTGCATCACGTCAAGGTCCAGTCACCATTGTTCTGACAAAAGTTATATATCAGAGGCAAAGTCCCCAAAAGCTGTTCTAGCCGAATGCCCCTCAATTGTTGTTGCTTGAACACCGCTCGGCTGATAGCTCACAGGGACAATTTTCACCATTAATCAAATTTCGAGGTACGTTCAACATGGCTGTATTTCCCATGCCCTGATAAAAAATCATAACGAATTTTCGCTATTCTGTGTAATTGCTATAAAATAGACTAACTATTTTAAAATATTATTAAAAGCAAAACGTTAATTATATTTCTGGTATTTC
Source organism: Atriophallophorus winterbourni (assembly GCA_013407085.1). Lineage (NCBI taxonomy): Eukaryota > Metazoa > Platyhelminthes > Trematoda > Plagiorchiida > Microphallidae > Atriophallophorus > Atriophallophorus winterbourni. The sequence continues at coordinate 95,608 of JACCGJ010000639.1, read as the reverse complement.
CTGCTGATTAAATACGCTAGTGATAAAATCAGCCTGTACATTATCGTTACTCATACATCTCACGGTCAGATATGAGTACAAATAAATCTTGCCACAACGGCAACTGTAGCAAGAAAGCGGTCAGGGGCATGGAGTGCACAGCTTGCAAGATTTGGGCTCACCCTAACTGCTCTGGTATACATAAATCTCACTATGGGATTTATGCAAAATACTGCTGGTTGCAGTGGTATTTTAGCGGCTGTCATAAGGCTGCCGCTGATACCGCTTCTATTAATGAAACACTACCGAATAGTGTAATCTAGCTTAGTTCGTCAAATGTCGTACCCACTCAAACTTATACATCTGTTGTGCGTGCAAATTAGAACACGGGGACAACTGCAGCCAATGCGAAAGATGACCAAGTTAGCCAGTTACACCGTCCTCCCAAGGTGCTCAATGTAGCTGGAACTTCGAAAAACCGTGCAAATATGATATCTGGAAAAACTGCAACCAAGGGTAAAGTAGACCATGTTAGCCACTTACTCCGTCCTCCCAAGCAAGCTGCCAATCCCAAGGTGGTCAATGTATCTGGAACTTCGAAGAAGCGTACTAAGACCAGTAAGGACAATACACAAATAGGCAAAATTCAATGATTGCTGGCTCACCCGTACTGGATCAAATTATCCAGGAATTGAATGGTTTACGTAAGCAAATTGAGACACTGCATGACAATTTCTCTGCTTCAAAATCTATAACTCGAAATGTACTAGTTTTTAACCGAGCGGAATTCTTTATTAACGAATCCGAGTCTCACATAGATTTTGATCGTAGGTGTATCAGCGATGCTATCCGAATGGTGGGTCTGAAGCCTTCTACTCCCACAGTGCGAGTCCACCGCGTAGGAAGATGGAGGATGGGTAGCCGCTCTCGGCCAATCATGGTTGATTTCAAATACCAGGCGGATAGGCCTTCAATTCTGTCTAGGGCTGAGCATATCGCCAAATCAACCCTAGAAGAACTTCAGGTAAAGAATGACAACCCTACGTCCCGGATAAAGCAAGACTCTTCCGATTCGAATAGTAAAAACTTAGCACTCTAACGTCTGCCATTCGTAAACATGACGTAGCGCAAAACACTATTCAGTCACAGACGATCATTGCAAACAGCACTTCACCACGAGTCTTGCTGTCCGGCCAAGACGACGTTGATCGGCTTAGCGCCAATGATGATGTGAATGAGCAGGTGTCTCCAGTAGTTGCTCCTCTACGATGGAGGTGGTATCAATTGTAAGACAACGGTCCGTTACGTTAACGCAAGAGGCTGCCGAACCTGATGCTCCTGCTTTAATTAGGACGCCAAAAAACGTGCAGCTCCCTCGGGTTCTTCGACCGAGGGCCAAACAGGATTAGTTACAGAAGCACGAATTACCAGCGCCCCAGTATTGTAAGCATAAGGAATAAGTGGGTTGAACTTTCTCCCCGTGTGGCTGAGTTACACCCAAGGATTATAGCTCTTTCTGAGACCTGGCTGTCTGTGCTTGATGATGTGCCGATAAACATCACCGAACAGTATCTCGTCATAAGATGCGATAGACATTGCGATAGGAGACGCGGTGGCGTTGCACTCCTCTTGGAGCATGGTTTGCACAATATGGACACAGGTATATATCTAGCCAGCGAAAACGTCCAAATTGTTACGAGTATCCTGACTTGTTACAAGTCATCCCTCACAATTGCTTTTGTCTAAGTCACAGCCAGCAGGAGTTTACACAGCTTATTGAGACACTTGACGGTTTGTTTGACACAGCTTCCAGCGTACTTATCTTGGGTGATTTCAACCTCCCATCCGTTCGTACCGTTATGGCCACCGAGCAATCGTTTCTCGAATGGCTCCATAATCATGCGTTGCACCAGCATATGAGTGATCCTACGAGGTTTCGTCATGGAATAACTCCATACACTCTTGACTTAGTGTTGTTCTCACAGCAATAAACCGTGAGGTATTTAAAGTACCTACCACCGCTCGGCAAAAGCGATCACGCAATGAAAGGCTTCGAAGCGGTACTGCGTTTTAACAAAGCTTTTTAGGCTTGTAGAGTGGGGGTAATCCCACAGACTTCAAAATCGCCCCATCAGTTATGTAGCGATTTCAATGTAAATGGGAACTAGGATAGAATTTTAAGGTATCTAAAAGAGCTACAAGACAAGCACGCTCCGCTGCCGTGCGCGAGAAGGCATCAAAAGGCCGCCCTGGTGGACTTCTGAGTTCGTAGGTCTACCCATAAGCGGATCTTCTATAGCAACAATATAAGCTATCCCTTACTTCTGGTTCCTGGGCCCAGTACAAAACCGCTTGGAATGCTTGTGTTAAATAACAACGTTTCTCCAACAGGATTTTGAGTTACCTTTAGCTAGGGATGCTAAATCTAATCCGAAAAGATTTATAGCTACACACAATCAAAAGGCACAACCAGGGAAAGCATTGAAGATTTGAAACTGGAGGATGGAAAAGTAGCTGGAAGCGACCACTTTAAGAGGAGTGCCTTCAAAAGGTTTTTCAGTAGCGTTCAGCGACAGGATAATTATTAAAATGAATCGTCTGGGCTGCTTAGCTTGCTACCTGGTGCCCCTGCATTAGATGAATTGTCTTTCAGTGAGACTGAGGTGTATGAAGCACTTAACCATATTCGAGTCAACAAAGCTGAGGGACCAGATAGTATCTACTCAATTATGCTTAAGAATCTTACCTCAGTGCTTACCGAACCGCTGTGCCAGCTCTTCAATTCATGCTTGCACCTGGGTGTGGTTTCTGGTGAGTGGAAAGAAGTCTTAGTCGTGCCAATACACAAGGGTGTTTGCAAGTCAACTCTTGGTAACTATAGACCTGTTAGTCTGACTAGCATCGTATCGAAAGTATTAGAAGAACTATTGAGTGACAATATCTGCCAGCATCTTGGTCGGCATTCTCTACTGAGTGTAACTCAACATGGATTTTTTCTTGGGTAGATCCTGCCTGACTAACCTTCTAAGTTTTCTCAATACTGCCACTGAAATGCTAGACGAAGAAAAGCCGGTCAAATCCCTATACCTAGATTTTAGTGAGGCTCTCGATTCCGTGAACCAACGCCTTTTAGAAATCAAGCTATCAGCAAAAGACATACGGTGTAGTCTACATGGTTGGATTAAAGCATTCCTTACTGGTAGGACATTAAGAGTTCGGGTAGGATCCACGTTGTCCAGCCAAACCGACGTGATCAATGGGATCCTTCGAGGTTCACTACTCAGTCCTCTTTTATTTCTGATTTTCATTGATGACTTGTTGTCTGCCTTGAAATGCCCATGCTTCATTATCGCGGATGATGTGAATTTAATCGGATCAGCGGATGAAGCTACCTTAATGCACGACCTTGAACGGGTCATAAACTGGTCATACCAGTGGGACCCACCACTGAAGCTTAATGGGAGCCAAATCTTGTCAGCACTGGGTGCTAGAGCCGCACAGGGTATTAAGAATATGGGAGTACTGGTGAGGGCTGACTTCAAATGGGACGACCAATATACCGCTGCAGCTCAGCGTGCACGCAAGGTTCATTTTCGGCTGAAATCAGTGCTACCGAACAGAAAACCTGATGTATTCCTTCCACTTTACCAGACAATAGTTCGGCCGCAACTTGAACATTGTGTTCAGGCTTGGTGTCCTTACTACAAAAATGACATACTTCGACTTGAAAGCGTAAAGTGTCTTCAAACTCGCATGATTGAGGGTCAGCGATGGAAACCGTACACTACACGCCTGAAGTCTCTAGATCTTTTCTCTCGTAGGCGCCGTCGTTTAAGAGATAACTTAATTAAAACGTTTAAGGTCTTTAAGTGTTTAGGTGGTGCTCCAATGACCGACTTCTATACCTTAAGTCCCGAGCTGGGCACTCGGGGCCATTCACTTAAAATTGATAAGAAGCGATGTCGGCTAGACTCCAGGAAACACTTTTTCAGCTTTATGGTGGTAAACTTCTGGAACATACTTCCAGTTTTAAGCAGGGTTTGGACCGCAACTGGGGTAAGTTATTTCCTGAATACGCTCCATAATTGCTGTACAAGCTTAGGTAGATCACCTTTTTTTAGATTTATCCCGTAAAGCAAGTAAATGCTAAAGTTTTCTGCTTTTTATACACGATTCTACTTCAGCTGACCTCTCACCATGCTGGTGAAGAGAAACTGCTTTTTTCCAGCATCGTTTATAATGCGGTGATCCCAAAATACAATCCGGATAATCTCTCGGCGTCGTGATCGTCGAACATTTCAAACGGACAAAAAACGTCATGCCGGTGGTGGGTGTTTCTCTGCAGCTTTCCGCCGAAAGAAATTCTAGTCGCTCCATTGGCCGCAAACAAGCGGAACACGTGACAGACTTCGTCTTTGGACTTAGCGACCTTTGGCCACCCTTACACAAGCTGCCGGGTGCGTTTTATTTTATTATCGGGGTCATCCAGTCAGGGTTGTGAGCAGCACTATTCAGTAATGTGTGCACAAGCAGCAGTTCTGTCGAGCGATCGATGATGAATATCGTGAGCGCGACAAAGAAGCGGTGTTCACGAATAACAACAAAATCAGAATTGAATCAGGCGATACGCTTCGGTAGTTGATCGCACGATGTTAAAAATTAAACCAGTCGATGGCGAAGAATAAGGTCTTTCCGAAGACGTTAATTCCTTTGAGGACTTGAAGAGTAATAACAGCGTTGCACGCGTAGAGCCAATATGGGAAAATCACGAGAAATCTGAATTTGCTCGTATTATCGAATACCGCTACGAGACAAGGGATATCCAGAAAGCTAATTACGAGGGGACTCCGACTCTAACAAGGTATAATATATCCACGTACGTTTAAGAACAGAATATCATGATAATCAGGAGCTCAAAATAATTCGATCGCACGGCACGATGGCCTTACTCGAACACGAAAACATTCAAAGATTTAAGCATTCCGCATTCTCGATTGGATATTCATCGTAGTTTTTTTCCTGGTCAGAATTTGTTTCACTTAGAACGTATTGCCTGGAGAAATCATACGCTCGGAATCTGTTGGTTTTCGCTTCTAAACTCAAACATGCGGCATGTGATTATCCCTATTGATATTTTGGAAGATTTTATATTTTTACTCGATATACCTCGTCATCCAATGGTCATTGTTAAGCTTACTGCTTTTTCAACCACAAAGCTTTCTGAGTTTTGAGTATATGAAAAATAATATCATTTGTGAGTTGTACATTTGATTTACTCGTTAAATATCTTTTTCATTTGGATCATAACCCTGTGGCGTTGTAATGCAGTCGCTTTTTAAAAAGAAATCTCAAACCATTGAAGCCAAACGTTAACGAGCAGGTGTCAATACAGGGTTACAAGCGAAAATACGGTCATTTTTCGCTAAATTCGCCTCAGGAGACCCCATTACAAATTGTTAGCAGTGACAGAGAAAGAGATTAAACTGACCCACATTAAGCAAGATTTTTTGCAACAGATATGGCCGGATTTTAATAGTTAAATTACCGATGCGAGTACGCTTGGAAAAAGGTGTTTTAATGGGCGGTTGTTTTCAGTAACCTGGGGGATAAAAATCAGTCATATCATGTACATTTAATCTAAATCTCGATGGTTCCTTCTTATTTTCAGTAGGGAACACGTACGCTTATCATTTTGCTTGATCAGTGCTGACTCCGATCGAGATTGTGACCACGATGTCCATACTTGGGATGCATTTTGGATGCAGATCGCACCAAAGTATGCGTTGAATTGAGCTTATCATATCACAGTAAATGTTCTGGGTGACCTTGCATTCCAGACTTTCGTCGGATCGAGGCACCATAATAATTCTGCGATTTAAATCACTAACGTGGTTGAGCACCAAGTTTGAAAGAGAATTGAAAACATTTATAAAGCTGCAACAAGTGCGGAATCACAAAGGGAAGAAGTTTCTTAAACCTGATCAACCAACTATGAAATACATAATCTCGTGCAAAATATCATGGTGCTCACATCGCCTTCCCTTAATTGCCTCGATCGCTTGGCCAGGAATTACTTTGCGATTCTGTATTTGAACGTCGCCGTTATTTATAATAACCCTGTTCAAAAGTGGCATACAAATATGACTTTGTTTACATAAACTCGTGCTTTAGGTGCCAAGTCGCATCACTTAAAAAATAGCGAGAAGGAACTTCCAGATGTGACAGGATTTGACAAAACGGCTAATACACAGTGATTTCATGTTGACATTCAAAAGTGTGACCATAAATAATTATTAACTGTTTGACTTATTTTCCAGGGTAAAACGATACTCCGTCGAAATGAAACGATACACGAATGCCAGTTAATATTACTAGCATTACGCCGATTGGACATTCGCGTGAAAATGTACGCCAACAGGCATGATAAACTGCTCATCAAGTTTACAAGAACCTAATAAAATAAGCTAAATAAACAGATTGTTTTGTTTACAAGAATCTAATAAAATAAGCTAAATAAACAGATTGTTTTGCTTTGCACCACATTGACCTTGAAACGCTCAAACTCAGTCTCACCACAAGGTTAGCGAGAAATGGTAAAAATCACTTAATTATGACCGGGTATACTGTTACTTGCATTCGAGCACAAAAGATTAACGGTTTTCGGCTATTTTTCCTCATCAGATGAAGGCAGCACGGTTACTTTCAGTTACATAAATTGTGGCAAACAAAAATTGAATTTCACACAAGTGTTGGTTCCGTTTCGTACAACGAACAGCGGTACGATAAAAAGCAGCATCAAAGCGTTATTCCTGATCAAACACTGCCAAATGACTTCTGGACTGAGGATTCTCAAATCTGCAATTACGCTATTTTTTCGGTGCCGAGCTGTTTAACACGAAAACCGGTATTTTGAACTATATACTATCACATTCGCACAATATCCTCTAATCCTAATGATCTGAGGACGTGTAACCGTAGAATCCTACTGCAATGTGCACCAAACAAGGTGGTAAATTGATTTGCAACCAGTAGTGAGCTGCATGCAAAAACAGGCTGAAGTTTCACTGCATTTTCTATTTTGATTCATCATACCTGTTTAGGCCTAGTCAATCTGACAGGATCTCGGCACATATGTACTCTATGATTATGATGCCCTAGAGTAAAAGCTTATCGGATATAGAAAAAATTTACCCAATTGCATAGAAATATTTTTAATCACACGCACCAATGAACAGTCCAATATATTACTCTTAAGTAAAGCAACTTACCGCCGTCTTCATTTCAAGTTGGCAAGGATAGATAGCTACCAGTGCAGACCGAGATAGCGGTGAATATTCAGATTATGCAGCGCTATACATCCGGGCGAATATGTATTCTAGTTTGGATATGCAGGTGGACTTTGTATTCTCGAAAAATCAAAGTCCAAGATCGATTCATTATTAAAATCAATCGGCGTTTGCGGTTTACTATGACCGAAATCTCAACTCACTGCCAAACGCAAATCGGTAAAAACAAATTATCAAGCGATTCCAATAGCATGCTCACGAGTTTTTGATGTAAATGATGATAGCGATTCTCTGTAGTAGTACTTGTAGTAAAAAATCCAGGTTCTGACAAGAGCCAGCGCGATGTGTATATTTGTTTTACATATTTGTGACTACTCGTGAGTAAGGAATACTTCGAAATATGCGCAAAGCTGATCCCCATGGTCCACAATATTTATGCACTGCCTACAAAACTGGTGTCTGGTGCATTAACTACAAACTAATTTGACAAACACTGTCTGCATTTTCAATTATTTGACATTTTGAAACAAAACTACAACCGCAAATATTCATTAACAAGTTTTGAATCAGCCTGACGAGTAATGGCGCGTAAGTAATTTAACACAGAAATGACAAATGCACCGGTGACGCTAGGTATCAAACAAAAATAACAAGAAAAATGGTATTAATGAAGCGAGTTTGACGCTAATGTGTCACATAGTTTGTTTTTTACTATAAAAATTTGCAGCTTAATAATCCCATATGTCCGTTTAAAAGTTTTGTAGAATAAAAATAATAATAAGTGCAGATGTTCTCTTTAAAGCTCATTTACAGAGCCTGTCCGCTCTACAGTAAGGGCGTCTTTTACGCTGGTTGGGTTATATCTGAGTGAAGAAAAACGCTCGTATTTAAAAAATCAACCCTATAAGCAGTCGAAATAGGGGATTAAACCGTTGGGTAGACGGGTTTTGTAGTACGAAGACATGTGCATAATAAATGAAATGCAAAATATTGGGACATTGAGATGAGTTGGAAAGTACTGCCTTTTGACAGATCTCTTTAGAACACAGCGTGAAAGGTTGTCATCTTCAAGCTGGAGAAGATATTTGAATTAATTACATGTTGATATCTAACCGAGGACTCAGTCGCTTCCATCGTTTAGGGCTGCATCGAGATGTGAAATCATCTTGCCGTTGCGAAGCAATTCAGTGTAAAAAATCAACCGAGGGTAGACATGAAAATACAACCAGGTATATCTGGGTCTTAGAGTACCAAAATTGAGGACAGTTAGTTACTTGAGCAAAAAATGTAGATGTATCCAAATGACTTTTCAAGGGCTGTTTTAAATTACTTCTGGCTAACATGATTTGCGGAATAGTGTTTATTGATCTTCGCGGATGTGATTTACAATCGGTAAGGTACATCAGCAAAATCACAAGAAGCTGATTTGAAAAGTAAGAGCCATTGCGAAAATATTGAGGCTGATTCTATTTGATTACTCAATGCTTTACACTTGGGATTTTTCCACGAGACAGCCTAACATGGCACGAACCTAAACGTTTCCTACAAGGAAGGTGGTACAATGTTTCTGAGAGGTCCTTGTCGAATGCAGTATAAACACCATTTAAACATTCTGTAAGAATATCATATTGGAGTACAAGGACTACGTATTATACTGTTGAAAGATAAACACGAATGAATTACCACAAGCGAAAATATGTCTCATATAACGTCTCGTACCAAGAACGGAAAGTTTAAGCGGTTCATTAATTACTGTATAGTAATGACCGTAGTTTAAACCTGCACATCCAGATGAATTGAATGCAGATAAATTGTTTTCGCAAACGGCTCGTGTCTAATGCATTACAAAACGACTGCAATTCATACTACTTTCAGCCAAAAGTAATTAATTCAAAAAACATCGAGTGGTCATGCAAGAAGAGAAAATAACCATCACACCCACAACGATGTTTCGATGAAGCTAGTTTACCTGAATAAGCTAACAAGTAGCCTTTTAATAATACTCAATATGTGAATGTGTGTGCACAAGTAATATAGAAAAGTGTCGGAATGGCTTCACGGACGAGCAGAGATTCACTGGTGGTACTAAATCGTAATAATAATTAAAGCCAAGACAAATTTTGGAAAATGACCGCAATTGATTTACCGCTGCACAGTTGCTTACCAGCTACTTTGTAGCGTCCAAGTAGTCTCGAATTAACGAATTTGGTCTGATTATTACAACTATTTTACTGTTGGAGGTCACACAAAATTTAGTTACATCCGTCTTAATTGTTGAACGAATCGTTTCAATGTTAACTCATTAATGAGCTGCATGAGGAAACATGCCATTACTACGTGACTCATTGCCATCACACGTTTAACTTCTCATCTATTTAGGCCGGGCAACCTGACAATATCTGAGACCCTGTGCAGTCTATGACTGTGCGGCACTTTGCCAAGATTAGGCTTGTGATTCTATACTCAAGTGTCGATATTCTCCGAGCAATTGGTCGAAACATTAAATTACCGTCAATACTTTCCTTCATCGCATTCTATTTGATAGATGTTTGTCCCAAGGAGGTTGTTATCAAACAAGTCAGAGTGAAGTAATGTGTTACTCACATCCCCATCACTTACACACCACTACCGATTTCTGGCTGTCGTCAGGTGGAGACAGTAGGATCAGGTTCAGTGAGCCTTGTAACAGTCGTAAACAAAGTTATACTTGTAAGCCACTGTTACATAGGGTTCGTACAACGAACCACGATGTTCAGACACAGAATCAAAATGTGATGTCCAAAGTAATGTGTTGCTCACATCCTCATCACTTACACACCACTACCGGTTTCGGTCAGAGTGAAATTATCTCTTCAATATCACATACAATTTGCACCAATTGTGGGTTATTGATTTAAAGATGAAATGTCCTTATTCTCTTTTATTTAATCACTCAGCTCAAATTCATTTTGTGCATTCAGGGGTCACAATCACGCATGGTAAATTTTCAGCACAAATGTATCAAAAGCAATTTATTTGAGTATTCAAATGCCAGTAATTTGGAATGAAATTCCGCCCGTATCGTTGTCGAACTTGGCGTGAATGGAAACAGGAGGGAAATGAGAATGGGGATCACGAACAAGGGTTTCACGCGGTGCAATATAAACACCTTGTGGAGGACCGGATGCATTCCACTGGACCAGACTGTCCACAACGATGGGGCTAGTCGGTGCCGTTGGAGAGTACCACGCCTCCTCCCCGTCTTGGTCGCAGCTAATTAGCCACTCCACCCAGAATGCCACACCATTAACCCGATCGGTTTGCGGTTGAAACGAAGCACTGGTGATCGAGACAGATGGCAGCGTAGCGCCAGAAATGAAATCAGCTTCAAAAACAATACTCGGGGTCGATCTAGCGAATCCGGGGTATTCCCACAAAGATTGTGGTTCAACCAGAGCATCAGCACGAGTGATTGCCGACTGAACAAGTTCATCGAATGCGGACAAGTCAAAGTGTTCACATGCAAAACCAACTGGCGCACGAATTTTCCACAAGTCTTTGAAGTCCAACAGCACGCCCCAAATACGCAGTCTCACGGGACAAAGTAACATCGGTTTCAAATCGGAATTCAAGGAGGAAAGACCTTGTGTTGTGTAATAGAACAACAACGAATCCCATGGAAGAAGCGCGGAATCGGAGTAGGGTTCGGAAAGTACAAAAATCGATTTCTGAGGATTCACAGATATGCTTTTGTAGTGATCAAGAAATTCGTCTAACGACTGAAAAATGAGAAAATCGGTGCCAGTTGGCTTAGGAAGACCAGCATAAACTCTTTTCAAAAAACGATTCGAATAAGAAGAAGTGTCCAAATGATAGATTGAAAAGGGGACCCGAAATTTGCCAATTTGGTTAAATACTGCAAGTGGAAGAAGTGAACAGTCAGAGACAACAATCAAGTCAATAGGAGAACTGGCAGATTTTATCTGAGAACCAAGTTTCCGGATCACGGCATTGAGAATATAATCGTATCCGGACGAATTGATATAAGCAAGTCGGTTACGGGACCACGAATAATGCAAACCACACTTGCAGACGGGCCGTTCAATTTGTCCGGGGACCGCATTTGGAGGGAGAAAATCAAACCACAGTGACAAATCATCGTGGCCAAACAATATGGTCAGAGGTTGCCCACGCGCAATTGGTAACGCGTGCCGAGGGAAATAAACCGCTTGCATCCAATGATCACGCCAAGCGTATTCGGGGTCGTTTGTCCACCGCGGCGCTGTGGATATATCGGGAACCGTGTTCGAAGGCTCCATCTTCAAACGCCACCAGACGATGAAAGCATGTGCGACACCGGAACGACATGACGTAATCCTGACTCCATCCCGCGTGTCTAGTGCAAACGGAAAGAATGGTACCATTGAAGTGCACAACATGACAATTGACAACAGCAGTACACAAAAACGTTTAGACATAATAGAGTCCAAGGAATGTGAATACACGAATGCGTAGTATGTTTCTGAAGAAACTTATAAATCTATGTGAACCTGGACCGAATACAAGTTTGCTTTTATGAGTTGACTTGTGCGCATCCAAATGAAATAAGCGCAGAGAAGAAGATAACTGAGAGATGCGGTAAATTATATACAAAAAGAGAAATCAAGTTAAATGTGAGTTGAGAGAAAACAGTGGGGAGCGCCCTTTTTAACGCAGCACAAAAATGTAGGCTCAAAACAATTCAAGCAAACCACAAGATTACAGTTGAACATGAACAACGGTTGTGGGGATTAACTGTCCGCATGAGGATATCTGCTTCGAACAACATAGCTAGACGCATAAAAATAATAGGATCGGTATATCACTCAAAATACAAGATAGACGGTGTACAAATGTATTCACGAAATCGCAAGCCACAAGTGTTACAGAGCGAGATAGGGTCACGTTGCACAAAACAAGATAGATATATGGGAAATAATTCAGTGGCAAAGATTCCAACGTCATTAAACACACAGCTCAGTTGTTTTTTGGCTATACCGATCAATGTCGACCATGGAGGTACATTGCCAGCGCATGATGATTTTATGCTCCACGGCGTTTCGAAGGGCTAAACAACCCGGATCGAGAGAAACAATCTTCCCACAGCGTTCCTGGCGATAAACACTACTCGGCCGAGCGCGAGCATTTGCACGCTGTCAGCGTGATTTACGTTTAGAGGCTGTGCTTGAAGACGACGTTTCACACAGCGCCGCCAAAGCAAGCGGTCAAGAGCACGTTCTTCTCAACTCACAGGGAGCTTTCATATCTCTTTTACAAACGTCTTTGTACCGCAAGGGCGGTGTGCCCAAAGCAAGAATCCCCGAAATATTAACTCTTTTGGAATACGACCATTTTACATTCTGCACACATGACCCAGACTGTAGGCGGGACTGTCGTAGTAGGGTGAAGGTACTCTGTAACCCAGCTTTAGAAAGGACTTCTGCATTTCTAAGTTTGTCCGTCCACGATATCTTCACGATGAGACGGATGGAAACCATTTACCTTCCCTTCGTGTCTGGCGTGAATAGCTCAAGTTTCACTGTTGCACAGTGAAGCATTTAGTACACACAACCATTTTTTATCTTCACGGTCAACACAGTACTGATGGCAAATCAATTGAGCACGGTGTTTTTAATTAGCGTAATGAAAAATAGCCAAATAAATGCCTCCGATACGTATTGCTATGATCAACTGGGATTTAGCATTGATACAATATATTGTCCAATGCTGTCTGGGATATAATGCAAGATCAAGAAAACTACCCACCCGAAGCGGACGATATACACTGCTGATGAGCTCAAATAAGAGCGAAACTCGAGTCCAGTGCTTCCATTATGGATCGTCGTGATCAACTTTGTGAATAGTTCGATGGGCTTGGCACGGATGAGTAGTCACAAACATAAATTAGAAATAGATCTGAATCATTAAAACTTACGGGTCAACTGGATAGTTTGTTCCAGAAGGATTTGGTCGGCTGGAGGTGCGAAATTAAATCGCTTGACAAAAAGTGGCTCGTGAAGAATACAGCGGATCTGACGATCGAGCAGGGTGGCATCATCATCGGTGACAAGCTCTAATTCAGAAGCCTGAATGTCGAACACGGACGGAGCACCCGCGCATGACGATATGTTTTCTCTTAGGTCATCGCTGTTTCGATCAAAGGGTATCAATTTCGCGTGAGTAGCATCTTTCAATTTATGGTGAGCCCATAGGAAAGGGGATTCAACAACCTGAAAAAGAGCCATTAATACACTCTGTTGTTGGGAGCTCAAAAATGACAACAGCGGATACACAATCATCCATCAACCTACATTAACACAACAAACGCGTAATGTCATTTAATGAATTCAATGTGACTGAGTAATACGAAAATAACAAGAATTCTGTTGAACAGCACCTAGTTCGCTATTCGGTTGCTCAATCAAAGTTTTTTTGGATTTAAAGACACAACCCAAACAATATATACGCAATTTTTTTTATTAACTTTGTATAGTTAAATTAATTTGACGCCAGCTTCGCTCCAGCATATTAGCAAAATCAAAATACGATACATTCGCAAAAAAGAATATACTTATGTTACAAATTAGATTGATTGAGTTGATGCACGAAACTACGAAACGGGAGTCAGACAAAGAGCCGCACAGTTGCAGACTGCATGCGAGCTGACATACTGCCAGGTTGCCCGGGAGTTGTCAGAAAAAGGGATGGGTAACAGCAGTAGTGAGCCCATAGTGTGTTTCACCGTGCATCTAACTATCGACAGCAAATCGCTTTAGTGCGGTGTTAGCTGTGCAGCACAGAATAAATGCAACATTGCACACTCGTACACGAGGAAACTGAAGGCTATATGGCAAGGGATAATAATTTAATAAAGGAGCATCTTTGAACCCAGTGAAAAAACCATTTGTACAACGAGCTAGTGTTAAGATACAAAATCACAGAGTGACTGGAAGTTAAGTGACCAGATTTTAGTTGTCACACTCTTAGAGTTTGGTAGATAAGAGCGACTGTAGATAAATATTAGAGTAAAACGTTACAAGGCAAGCAACATACACAACGGAAACAGTAAGTACAATAGCGAATGCATTGTAATATTGTCTGGCGCAACTCGGTGTTCGAATTTGTAAATGAGTTTATTCACAGAAAGAACCATGTCACTCTCAGAATGACACTGTTCAGTAGGCGAGATGTGAAATCGTACAGCACTTCAGTGATGTGCAGCTAAAACTGTGTTAAATTAATTTGTCACCGGTAGTGAGCTGCAAGCGGAATCACGCTGGAGTCTCATTGCCATTTCTATTTTAAGTCTAATATGTCTGGGCCCGGGCAACCTGACAGATATAACCAAAGTGATACAATAACACATCTTTAAAGATCAACATTTTCATGTGCACCATAATAGCAAGTTAATTAAATAAATTTTGAACAGCCCTACTGATATATATATATGAAAATGCTTATATTTAAAGATGTATTATTGTATCACTTTTCAGCTGTACCGACAATACTGTGTTTTGGCGATAATGAGTTTCGGCCTAGAAAACACTGTCGCTTCGTTACCAATTTGGACGATTCCAGTGAAGTGCCGGCCAAGCTCAGAATTAGAAGCTATGCCACATTTCAGCTAATTTTATGATTCCAAACATAATCCGCTTTTGATCCACCTTTGGTTTTAGAGGAATGAAGCGATAAACCATTTATGGAGTGAAAGTCTGGGGAAAGTTAGCAACAGTAAAATCGTGGTCATTTATAGGCATTTACCGCCTGACTGATTCACTTAGTAAATGTTTTTGAACGGATGTTTATGCAGGCTCGTGGAAGACAGTTCAAACGGTCTTGAACATGATTCATAACTTTCTAATACTAGCAGAAATTTAACAAAAATGAAGAATATTGAAACAACGGCGAATGTTTGGTATAAATACGTCAAACAGAAAAATAAAAATTATGGGTAAAAGTTATTCACAGAAAGTGAAATATGGAATAAGTACCTGCAGATAAAGGTCGGCGGCATATGGAACAAGTGTCGCATCCGGATCGATCAAATTATTTGCCGCATGTTTATATGTAGCCAGTGCGGATTCCCCTATCAATTCGGTATCTAACAACTCTGCAACCAATAAATTGGCACGTTCTTTCATATCGCATCCGATTTTCATATCGGTTGACCGCTTCTGAACAACGGCGACTTTGTCCGCGAAACCATTGTCCGTCAATACTTTGCACGCACATTTTGCCACAGGATTGAATGCCTCACAGGCAGTAACGGTGTCTGCACCCGCTTTGGCAGCGATCATTGATAAAAGCCCAGTCCCTGTTCCAATGTCCAACACGTTGATCGGCTTAGTGGGATACCGCTGGTGACGGTAATCAACGGCTTTTTGAATGGCTAATTCATACTTGTGATTACGATCAGAATCGTGTAGCATATCAGCGTAAGCAGATCGGGCAACTTCTTGCGCATAATCATAGTCCGGATCAACGGCTTTCCACTGAATACGACCAATCGAAGCATTGAACTGTGGAACGAATTCAATTTCGCGGTTGTTGGAAAAAGCCATTTTGCTAATTCTGTACACAATTTCAGGGGGCGAACGACGAGCAAAGAAATCCAAATGAACAAACACAGAGGATTTAAAAATGGACCGAGGCCAAGACAGGGTGAACTTCGCTAGACTCTGATATACTGTACTGAAACGAAGCCAACAATAGAAAAGCTGAATTGACACAAATGGAAGACGAAAAAGTAACACTAATTGAAAACACCGTTATTCGCGCATGACTCAAACACGAAGATCTACTACGTTAACCTGCTGGGAATAGTGGTAAAATAGCATTAGAGTGTAAACGCAAGGAGAATGTGATCGAACATTCTAGATTTGACTATGCCAATCCTGTCTAGTGGTGACTTAAAAGCGCTAATTAGTTTACCGACGTATTGTGTAGATCACTTATCCCACAACACAATATATCGGACATTTAGAAACGTTCATGATACCGTATTTATTCTCAAAGTTTATTAAATCTTTATTACTATCTTACCCGAGAAACACAAACGGTCTGGTGGCCGGTAGCTGGATATAAGTGCAGTAAATGAAAGGTCGAAAGTAATGTTAGGTTTTCTGCCTATAGTCTGAACCCACCTACGCAAACCATTTGCATAGATTAGTTTGTACATGACGTGGTAAATTTAAAAGATAGCTAAAGTGACGTTTCGTTCGCCCATGCGAAAATATAACACATTAAACGTAATTTGATGAAGATAGCCATTGAAGCCCTTACAAATTGGCGAATAGTAGTTATAACATCTTACTGGCAGCATTCTGAGCTTTTCAAAATTTGATGAAGTGAAACCTCAATTTTGATGACGCAAGTGACCGTGTATTGCCACGCGTTATGAATAAACCCTAGTAGAGCTGGGACGGATCCTCAACTCCAATTTGTAATTATTCAGTCAAAGTGCAAACATCAGTACATAGGTCGTAAAATAAGAGAACCGAAATTCAAAGCAAACAGAAAGAGAAAAACTTTCTACGTTTTTCCCGAGAAACAGCAAAAGTTTGGTTGATTTTACAAGCCTAACTTATCAGCGACCACGTAGTTCCAACCGCATCAAATCCCAACATACCTCTTGCTTGCACAGAATGAAAATGTGGGAAGTGTGAGCAAAGCGGAAAACATGCCTATATAGTAAACAAAGCTAGAAACAATGGTTACATAGTATTCATAAAATGAACCACTTAAAATCACAGTGATGCTGAGTCGTTTGATGAAAGCCTTATTATTGAACAGTTTTATTGCTTATATTCCTGTGCAGCTCTATATTGTATTTGTTTAAACGGCTCATAAAACATGACGAATCTTCTAGTTCTACTGTACTATTTGAACTCCAATACCAATTGGGCAGCAGAAACGGTGCATTAGGGCATCAAAGGGAACAAAAGATTTTAAAATCACAGAAGTACAATCATGCAGTACACCTCTAATGCACATGTAAAATCCTGCGAAAGTGATTCGCCACCGATCCTAAGATGTACGCAGAAACGCGCTGGAGTCTCAGATTCCATTTAAATATCCGCTTATGCCTGGATAGCCAGACAATATCTCAGCTTGAACGCTGCCCGTGACTGTGTAGCACATCGCTTGGATTCGGGTTTGTGATTTAAAACACATCACACATCATCTGATCAATAAACGAATATAATAGTCTTGCTGACAAAATAATCCCGGTTGCAATAGTAAGTGCGTTTAGAAGTTGGCTCGACAAGATGGTGTGATTACTCAAGGAGTTAATGTACAAACACACGTTATAATTGGTTCCATCTACGTTGGAAAACAATAATAATGTTCCAAGTAACCCATACACCTCTCTGCACCGCAAAAAGGAAAACACCCGAAATATTCAGAGAATAAACAACACGGATATCATCCCTTTACCATATTTTTTAATTTCACAGCCCGCATTACGACATACCACAGTTTTATGTCTTTTGAGCGGCGGACGCCATTAGGGGATGTTTTGACACAGAGCAGACTCATTGGAGTCATGGATGTACTGAAGCACCCCAGTGAGTGTCGAGCTCCAACAACTCAGATCAAACTGGCATCAGGGTGTTAATCAGAGGTTCGTTTATACTGCAGGTTGAAACAGTTTCGATAGGTTTCTAAAAGCCACAGTTACAGGTGACGAGCTGGAATTTGTTCACAGATGTATGGACGTGCAACATATGGAAACATTATAGATAGTAGGGACATAATCTCTCGATCATCCTAGCGGCAACAACCTTGGTATAATAGTATGCTATACCGGAATTCCTAGTCACCCTTGTATCGAAACTACTGTCTTCTGCATTCCCAGATACATACTCCAAAAGCAGCCTAGCGGTGGAGAGGGACTTTCGCTAATGACATTGGCATTTGTTTCCAGCTTACTCTGTATATGGTATGGTGTGAAAGCACAAGCCCGGTCCAGGCAAAGTGCCGAACAGTCAGAGATTGCATGTGGGTTCAGATACAGTCAGGTTGCTCAGGCCTAGACAGATATGCGAGAGAAGATAGAGATGGTAGTGAGACTCCAGGGTGTTTCAGCATGCAGTCCACTACCGGTGGCCAATTAATTTAGCACGGTGTTAGCCGTAGCGCAGAAGTAGTGTACGATTGCACATACGTGCACTGAGTGTATTATTGATTGTGTGCACGGATGTGCAATCGTGAAGCACTTCCGTGCTACGCAGCTAACACCGTGCTAAATTGAGTTGCCACCGGTAGTGAGCTGCATGCGACTACACGCTGGAGTCTCACTGCTATTGTTATTTTCCTTCCGCTTAACGGTCTAGGCCTGGGCAATCTGACAGTATCTTAGCCCACGTACAGTCTCTGGCTGTGCGGCACTTTGTCTGAATCAGACTTGTGATTTCATACATACATACTACTGATTGTAATAAATTTTCAATGTGAAAATTAACATGACCGAATGATGAATATAGGCCGATATGGCAGACGGAATTTCTCCAAAAACAGGCGATTGGATATCGGCAGTAGAATTATCAACAATGGTTTAACGTTCCAGTCGATTACGATACAGGCAAAAATTAAAACGTTACAGAATTATGAACAACGGATCGATACAGTATGGTGGATAAAACTTTAAGTTTCCAATACCTTATGCCTGTTGTTAGATAACAAAGGTGTGATGGAAAAATATAGAGTGCCTGGAAAAGATCTAGCGCCTTGCGAATAGGATGGTTGAGGGTCAGACAGTTAAAACATGTAAGTTAAGACTTAAACAACTCGATGTTCTCACTAAAGAAGCGGAGGCTGTGAAGCGCCCTAATGGAAGTTATTCAGATACTAAAGGGTTTCACGGGAGATAACATTACTGAATTACTGAAGCTTTCCCCTAAAACAGCTATACGGGGTAATTGAAAAGGACTTTTTGAGCAACCCCGTGATTATCCATAGGAAATGCTCCTAGACGATATAATATATCTCCCTGACGTCTTAAGATTCAAGAGGAAATTAGACGCTAACTGACAAACACTAGTTCTAAATATTGCTTTGAAAGAAAAAAAACATATATTTGAATTGTTCACGTATATTTTTGCATTGATTACTGAAACGATGACCTCTCACCGTGCTTGTGAAGAAAACCCTTATCTTACTTTCCAGATATCCGAAAACAAGAGCGTGAACCGTATGACCTGTATACGCAATACCAGTGCCCGGTGTTAAACTGCATACGGTTGAAGGAAATCTTCATATCTGTGCAACTCGAACGTGTACCAATTAAATCGATCAGCAATAGATCTATAAAAGAAGGTTAAGTCCCTTTAAACCGCATCGCTGCCCAATTAAATAACATAAGACAAGACAATTCCAAGGATATCCAAGACATTCAAGTATATATTCTCATGAAACGTGACTTCCTCTCTTTATCTGGTGCTATAACTTTATTCGTGATCGTAACCCATTGACTGAAACATGTGAAACTTGGTGGTCTGAGGAGAATCCTGCTCATTTGAAGCTTGATAACAGGACCACGGGCTAGCAAAGTTTGCGTTCAATCTGCAAGAAAGTTAGGCAGCTGTGAAATCTAGAAAGTAGTGGCACCGACCCGGGACATGTCTGCTCACCACATCCCATATACATTAAAATATTGTTGATCACCACGTTGGAAAGTTACTTCAACAAGTGAGAACTCAAACACGTGTCTTAACAAAATCTTCAACGCAAGATTTGATTTTTACGCCGAGGTATGCGAATATTTTAGATTTGAGAGTTGATGCTCCTATTGCCTACAGCAACCATGCTGCACTTCGGTTTACATGGACGCGTGGTCCACCTCTTCCAAAATTCGGAAGACAAAAACAAAACTATTGGCGCTTGAAGAAAATGGATGTACTGGAAAGGGCGAGTCAGCTAGCTTGCTATTCGTCGAACGATTTGGATGTAGATAATATGTGGTCGCGCCTCCTTGATAACATTACGAGCCTCGCAGCAGCCGTATCATTAAGGCCTCATTCTCGAAGCACTCGTCCACCATGGTTGATAAATAATTACGGAGACTTGTGCGCCAAAGCAAAAGAGCTATGGAGGTAATTGTCACGTCACACAGGAAGAAGACGATTATGATAAATACCAGAAAGATTGGAATTTATGTACAGAATCGAAACGAATAAAGAGGGAACAATAAGAAACATGGTTAGTGATTGAATCCACTGTTGCTCCTAAAAGTCATTTTACATACATTCGCCGAAGAACCAAAGTGTTCTTAGCGAGTCCGAATCTGGTAGTAGATGGCAGCTCTATTGCCTCAGATTTGGACAAAGACGAAGCCCTCGTCGCTCTGTATGCATCTGTTTATTCCATGAAGGATGATGACTTTTCGCTGGAACCGGTATCTGAGTCAAGTATACCAACTATCACGGTCAACCCAGAGATAAGTAAAAAAGCCATGGCATGCGTTGATATTAAAATGCTTCAGGTATAGACGATTACCAATACATTGATTGAACTTTTGAGCACACTTTTCGCTAAATCGTTAAAAAAGGAAAACCCTCAACAGAATGGAAATGTGGTGTCATTAAGCATATGTTCGAAGGTGGATATCCAAGTCTGCCAGTAAATTAGAGACCCGTCACCCTTACATGTGATTGGAAAGGCGCTAGAGAAAGTGGTGAAGGATCAATTCGAGGCCATCCTACAATCATCTGGAAAGTTTGCACAAGAGCAGCATGGATTCGCTAAAGGTCGTTCATTTAAGACGAACCTCCTCACGGCGCGGGAAGTTTGGGCCACCGCGGTGGATGTTGCGACTCCAATAGATGTCATATTCATTAATTTCAGCAAACCATTTGATCGTATGCCACATAAAAGTCTACTATCTAAGCTTGAGGCAGTTGGTATCACTGAATATGTACTCAAGTGAATGGAAGATATCCACAACGGAAGAATTAACCGAGTGGAGGTAAATGGAATTCTATCCAAACTACCATGGCCACATCATGAGTACCACAGGTTTCAGTTCTCAGACCATTCGTGTTCAAAGTTTTTGTCAATGATCTGCCCGCTGTATTGAAAGGAAACTGTCTGCGTTTTGCTAACGACCTAAGGATGTGGAGCGCGGTTGGTACAAATGAGGACGAGGAAGTCTTGCATAGGAAATTAAATCAGTTACAAGACTGGTCCAAACTCTGGCAACTAGCAATAAATTCAACGAAGTTTGCAGCTATGCGCATAGGACCTGGTTCAATGATGAGAACGTACTACCTTGACGGTATTTCTATCAAGTTTCTACACCGAGAGAGATCTGAGAGTGCTTGTCGGACTCATTGACGACGAACGTGGAAATTTCTTGTAAGGCAGCCGCCGCTAATCGGATGCTATGGGCAGTGCGGCGAACTTTTTCAGTGCTAAGTCGGAATAAGTTCAAGATGATCTATGGCTCTCATATCAGGCCTCTTCTTGAATACGGTCTACCAGCATTATCAAAAGGAGAAAAATTTATTCTCGTTAAAATTCAGTGGAGAGAAAAAATGGTGAAAGGTCTCTATTTGTTCAGTTATAAGGATCGTCTTGATAAGTTGTGTCTGTATCCACTGGAGCATAGACGTAGACGCTATGACTTCATCGGTACCAACCGAGTTCTTCTGAGATGTTACGGTTCAACCTTACAAGAGTTATTCCCATTGACAGAAGAGAAAAGAAACTCGTAGTCACAACCAGAAGTTGAAAAACCGGAGAACGCTGCCACTCTGGGCGCAATTTACATTGTCCACTCGGGTGGTCAAAGCATGGAATGCATTGTCGCATGATGCTTTCGTTGCAATTAGAATCGAAGTTCAAGGCGTATTTAAACTTCTGCCAATTTAGTAAACAATGGTAAGTTGTTATGGTTGTCTTACCAGAAATTGTCTGTTTTGGAGGATCCATTGTCCCGGAGTAGATAGTGATGAAGCTCACGCATGAGTTGTTCCCCCTACTTCTATCAAGAAGGAGGAAGAAGAGATGCTTTGATTGACATGAAATGCTAAGTCATAACTTTAACATCTTTGCGCATCTTGTGTACATTTAATGTTTAAGGAGTGGACAGCTAAATCAATTTTAAAAAATCATTGCACGTGATCTAAATAACAATTGAATATGCGTTTTTAGGTTGACCTTGAATAATAATTTAGTTCAGTTCAGTTCAGTTTGCACAGAAACGTAAGAGACAAACAAGCAAATCGAGATTCCGAATTTCTTTATATAGAAAGCTGCAAAAAAGCACTAACCAGTGTAAATACTCATTCCGTTTTTTCCGAAAACACCTCCGACGATTGCGACGCAAAAATATTACTAAAAAAATATTTTTTATTTTGTTTCTTATTCTCCTTCATCTGAATCGAAAGCAAAAGTGATAAAATCCCATTTAAGATTTATCACATTACCAAACATGGTGACTTTCTGCTCAAGAGGCAAACCTTGAGAGTAGAGGAACGCCACTACATGACTTTGGGAATCAGGCCCTTCCGTCTCAACAAATTCTGATCCAACGCGCTTTTGAATTGCTGTTTTGTTGGTAGAGACAGTAGCCTTTTCGGTAAAGAGTTCCAAGTGTTCACGACCCTCGTGGATAGCGTGCTCGGATGACTAAGCTTCAGCTGTCTATGCTTCTGCAACTTAAGGTCATGCCCACAAGTCCTCGACTCACTTACTAATCGGAAGTACTGGAGGAACTCGTCTCCATATTGACCGATAAGAATACGCGTGTCAGGAACAGGTCAATCCTTTTCATTCAAAGTTCTGGGGTGTAAAGTTTCACTAAGCTCATTCTATCCTCGTACGCGAGGTGGCGCATACCATTAACCATCTAATTCCCCTCATTAGTACTCTCTCCAGGGATTTGCATTCGCCTTTAGACTGAGGAAATGCAACAGGTAGAACACATTCTAACAGAGGACGAACATACGCAGAGAAAAGTGTCTGGAACATTTGCGAATAATGGTCGCAGCTGGACGCAGAACCGCCCAGATCATTTAGGTAGCGCTGCTTATTCTCCGACAAGTGTCAGCCTTAGACTTCAAGGAATCAATTACCAGAATCACTAAGTCTTTTTCGACGGTCGCCGCTATAATAGGCTTACTTCTTAGAAAGTATTCACCAGCAGTGCCATCAGAGACTATGCGCATGACAACTGTCTGTCCTCATTTATAGTCAGTGACCCGCGATGTGTCCAGCTGACTAAGTCATAAACTCATGTTGCAGGTGCTTGCGGCCACCATAGGAACTGACAGATGCCCACCGTTTCAGATCATCGGCGATTAAAAGACAATCGATTGCTACCACGTCTGAAAGGTCATTCACGAAAATTTTGTATAACAATGGATAACAATGAGGCACTCCGGAGCATGCTATCATTTTTGAATACAAAACTCCATTAACCTCTACAGGGTTCAATCGCCCTGAAATGAAAGCATCGATCCACTTAAGAAGACACCCTTGAATATCTAGACATTCCAGTTTGACGAGCAGTCGGCGGTGGGACACGCCTTACTGAATTTGAGAAAAATAACATCGACCGCTTGACCAGAATCAGTCAAAGCACACCAACTTTCTCGCACCATGAGCAGATTACTTATTCATGAGCGATTTTTGGCAAATCCATGTTGTGAACACTAACGCCCGCACCCCAAAATAAAGTACTCTATTCTCCTCTTGATCAACTTCTCTAAAAACATTTCCCATCACAGAAGTCAGTCAGATGATATGAAATATGAAATAAGATGTTGTAAGTATGAAGCAACCGCACCACCAATTCTAGCGTCTCTTCGATCTCAGCGATCTGAGCCAGCTCGGGATCATCCTGCTCAGATTAGAGCCACGTTTCCGTCATAGCAATGATCGCTGGAGGGTCCTGTCTAATCCGCTCAAAGAGTTTATCCAGTTTATTTCCCAAGCTCCTCGCATTAAGATATATCCCTTTTTAAGATCCAGATCCCTCCGAATGCCTATCGTCTAAGGCTCCCAACGCACTTTTTGCCTCATCCTCAAAACCCGAAAATCCACAATGCGCAAGTTAGTTTCACCTGCTGCTCTGCGCTCGCTTATCTCCTGAGTATCTTTTCGCATTTTCACACGATCTTCTAGAGAGTGATCACGCATAATCTGAAGTTCACTACCCTTCAAACTGTAACCCATCTTCAGCAGTAAGGTCACTTGCTCAGCGAAGTCTAGCACAATCTTTAACGGTCTTGGGCGATCTCCTGGCGCTGGCTTGTGGCCTAGACGAAAGTCTGTGCGTACCGTTACACACTTTTCCCCTTCGTCGAAAAGGGGGCAAAAGCAGAATTTAAGAAATAGCGTTCTAGTTTAATCCTGTCTATCGCCAAAGCACCTGTTTGCTCTGGCGCATTGTGAAGAACGATGCAGGAATTTATACTCTCGTCAGTGGTAAAGCTCTGGTATTTGTTCGTGATTGCTTTATCCAGGTGTGGTAGTTACTGGACCACGTTGTTCTTATGAACATTCGTTGCAGCAGCAAAACTAACTATATCTTTTAAATGGAGTACGGGCGAGGAAGGAACTTCCGCAAATGTACGTACCTAACCAGATTTCACGCAGAGTTGCTGTACACAATGTCAGATGGTTGCACTAATTAAGTAGCAGCACATTGTCTACATTAACCCAATCCATTTAAAAACTACCGGCGAGCATTAGTTAGTTTGATCAAAGATTGTTCCTTGAAGGCATCTCATATGTTTATTATCCTCGTTAATGAGGTGCACTTCGCAGGAAGCCATTAGCTTTTTGGCTTCTAGAGCTTCATAGCATGGGCGAAAATACATCTACAGATTATTACCGTAGTGAGCGTGGCAGATCTGCTTTCTCATCACGAAATAATCTCTGATTTGGTGATACAAACAAGGAACACGTCGAGTTACGCTAAACGTTTTTCATAGTGTAACGATTTGATGTCGATGCTGAAAAAAGAAATATTGTTTTCTCTCCACCAGCACAGTGTGAGGTCAGGTAAAGAAGAACCGCATTTAAAAAACAGACGCACTACGGATATAAGAAAATCATCTTAATGTTGCTAGCATTTAATTGGTTGTTTGTAAACGGCAGAACGTTTGTATAAGTGTTCTATCTATTCTTAAATAGAAATTAGAGGGAGAATTATGGAAGTAATTTATTCCAGATTCGACCAAACAGTGCTTAAAAATCACGAATGAACTCTAGTACAAACGTTCTTCTAAAATACTGATCCATAAATATAGCATCTAAAGCCTGAAAAGTGTTCCATGGCGTCCAGTAGACAATGTTCTGCGCAAACTCGAGCGAAATACAGCGGTTGCCCAGCTATGGGAGAGGTTAAATTAGTCGGCTTTTAGTACACCACATACGTTCGTTCTATTTAATGACTTACCCAAAGAACCCAACTGGTGTATCTTTTTTAAACCTATTCCAAGTTTACGAATATCTCAACGAGACGTGAGAATGACGCTTTCCAGCTACTTTTGCAAAGGATACCGACTGATGTTCAGTAGGCTTCGCAAATGGCGTTCTCTTCACATTGGACTTGCTCAGGTGTGGGAAATTATTAAGAGGATGTAGAATCACCAGCTCCTTGTGGCGGATTTCTCAACTTGGTATGGACATTAGGCAAAGATAGCGGTTTCCGCACCTCGATAGCATAGCTCATTTAACAGTAGAACCTAATTGCTTTTGCACTTGTTGGCTTGAGATGTATCTAGACATCCTACGAAATTCCCGTACAGCAACAAAAGATCCAGCATGTTTATTGATCACATTGAACAAAACAGGATTACTTCATTAACTTCTTTTTACATTTCGAGCAGGCGCATGGAATTTCTCTAACCACTGTTGATGGGTGAGGTTTCTTGTTTTTATTTGTCAACAGACATTGTGTGAAATCTCGCAAATTCGTTTTCCCTCGTCCTTGCCATTGCAATTCCATTAGCGCGTCCTCAGTTGATTCCAAAATAAATGTAATCAGCAATCCGCGAAATATCCAAAGAGTCCGCTTTCAATTTAAACCGGTCGCTCGCCTTCTTTTTTTACGTTCACCAAGCTTAGACACAATATCCTAAATGGGTCCCTGTAAAGTGGCAGGAATACATAAGGTTATCAAAAGTAAATTGTGCGAACACTAAGCAACAGCGGCACATTGGTCCTCCTACTTAAAATAAGCCCAAAACTAGTACTCCTAAATACACAAAAATCTGTACACTGTAAACCGTGTGTGTAATCACACGACAGCTATTCTGAAATCTTAGTAAACATTGCCGACATATATTGACTCTAATTGAGGTTCAGTGAAAGTTCCACCTGGTATGATTAGTTTATAACATTTATATTCCCAATCAGGGTATTCTCATCCCTTGTTTTGATGAACTCCCCATCAACAGCAAAAAGGATGCATGTTCACTTCAAGGCAGACGGCACGCAATCAATGAATTTTTGAGTATGAGAGGAAGGAGTACCAAACATATAGATACCCATATCGATCACATCGGTTTGATTAGACCACGTGGATCCCAGCCAAAATCGAAATGTCCTGCCTGTAAGGAATGCTTTTCTGCAAGAAATTAGTTCACCCCTTATGCCATTTGATTGTAACTTGATTTCTAGAAGGCGGCGCCTAATGGAATGCGAACCCTTGCTGAAATCTAGGAAAAAAGCTTCGTCCGGATTTTATTTATCAAACCTTAAATGCAATTATAAAAATCCAAGATTATCAACACGGGATCTACCCTTAAGTAACCCGTGTTGAGTTAGATTCAGTACAGAATAACGACGAAAATGCTGACACATTTTCCGCGCAAAACGTTTTTCTCATACTATCTAAACAGTGCTAGTCACACTTACAGGTCTGCTATTAACAAATGTTGACCTTCAACCACCCTCGTATATTGGTACTGCTATTACTTTTTTGAAACACTAGAAGTCACCTTCAGGTGTAAACTTAAATTAAAGAGCCTGAACATAGTTCTAGCCGACTTGTGAGCCGAAAAGCTATATAATATTGGGGATTCTTCATAGTCCTAAGCTTTGTTGTCAGTAAAATGGCTAAGTATGCCATACACCTAATCCGTATTAAACGTCAACACTTCTATTTCAGGGCACCAAAGCGGGGGTGATAAAAACCCGTGCATTTGGTGAATTATCACGTCGTTGAACACTACTGTAAAACCTACAAAAGCCAGTCGCCTCAGATGGGTCTGTATCAGTTACTGTTCCGTACTCTAGTTTTAACTCACCAGTTCATTCTCTGGTTTTTCCTTTATACTGCGCGTAACTAAAAAAATTTGAAACCGGCTTTGCATCCATAGCCGGAAATAGGTTAAATTCTTGTTTAAGCAAACACTGTAATTCAACACAAGCATTCCGATCTATTTTGTAGCCACATAGATCCATAAGCGTGTGATAGTTCCTAATGCCACCGTTTTCAGTTATACCCGAGGTCCACCAGGGCGGCATTTGAAGCATTCAAAACGCTCCACAGAATCGATCTTGTGATGTAGCTGGTTTAGATTCTTGAGAACTATACCCAAGTTTTCGCTTAAGTTGAACTCAAGGGAGAACTGGGGGTAATATTCAAAATTCTGTACGAGTAACTCCCAGTCAACAATCCTGTAATTGGATCTAGGTCAAACGAGTGCCTTACTACATAAAAGCTTATCATTACTTGACCGCATTTACCTAGCGGTTTTAAATACTTTAAATACCTAACGGCTTCGAGTTAGGACGGCAAAATCAAATCTGTTGTGAAAGGGAATGAAGTCTTAAATATGTAAATTACTTATTTGCAGTTTCAACGCATGATTGTAACGCCATTCAGAAAATTTCCGGATCTTCCAAGAAGACCTGTTATGACTGACTAGTCAATGTACGAAAGGCTCAAATAAACTGCTGTGAATATGCTGATAGATGTGTTAAACAAATTGTCCTGCGTCTCAATCAGCTGTGAAATATTATACTAGTATGCACTGGGTGTGACTCAGGCAGAAGTCATTGCAAAGATTACTTTAAACTGTTCAGGTTATTCGTATCAACTTGGATATTTGACTGGCTTGAGATAAACTTGTAACCGTAATGTGCAACCCAACGCCAAAGAGGAATACAACTTCACATTCCATACTATCACCAGGTCTATGGCATCACATTAGAAAACACTATTTGGTAATATTAATTGGCACAAAATTGAGCACACATAGCCATGTCTCAAAAGTGCTATGAACATTGGTTAGAACTCAGCTATTTAAAGAGAGCGTTTAACCCAGTCAATCCTCATGCTACACACATCAGCATACAATACTGGAGCGTATGTTATTCATGCTCCAGAATCTCATTCCTCGGACAATAACCAACGGGAGTCACATGTTTCATGGCATGATGCTTAGATCAGGAGCATCACTTTTGGCAGTCACTTGCATTATTATGGTGAATCGTTGTCTAATTATTGAGACAGCAGCCGTCCTAGAGGAGCAATTATATGAAACGCATGCTCAACTGTCATCGTTTCAAGCACTAAGTCAATCAGCGTCGTCCAGACTGGACAGCAAGACTCGTGACGATGTGATTTCAGTTAGCAGAGTATGGGTTGTGGATGAGTTGACAATCAAGCTCTCTAGTTTATACATAAGAATGTCCATAGAGTTACTACTATTTCTTAAAATATACAAAAACACATATTTCTATCTGTCCAGCACTTTTCCACATTTTAAATTAAGCATAACGATCACGAAATATATAAGCAACACATATTCAACTTCTCACTGAATATCCCGCATTGAAATAGAGCAAACAACCTCATTGACAACTGGCTTAAAACCCTTCAACCGAAGAAGAGTTTGCTAACAATATTTTTGATATGATAATTTGTTAGTTCCCGTGGTTGACCCTAATTATCGACGCATGACAAGAAAGCAAACAGACCATTTATACAGGCCAGTAAAATTCCTCGTAATTTTTTAAAATCACTGTGCACAGACTATCAACGTATAAATAACAACTCAGTGTAAGTATATATTGCGCATCTTTATAATTTAGGTGTCGATAAATGTCAGAATGTTTCTCAGATGAAGTTAAGTATGCTACAGTAATGCTCATAGAGGGCCTCGCAATATAGACTGTTTTTTCAAACGGTTGTATTAAAGTAGAAAAGTCGAATATTCATATCGAAAACAAAAGTGGTTTAATGATCGATTTTTGGACACAACAGGTTATTTGAATGGACTATAATTACATTTGACACGGTTAAATGCGTTTGAAATAACAAAATATACCTCGTCTATCGAGTGGCCAGCATCAAATATGTCTGACCAGTTTTCAATCATAATCAATTTTGCCAGAACTACTCGTTTTTTAATCCATGATATGCTTCAACAATAAGGTAATTGGTCTCAAATTGAGTTTACAATGCGTCAGCTATAATGGACACCACAACTGCGGTTAATATCGGCAATAAATCTATCGGACCATAAATTAATGTAATTTTTCTTCAATCACATTTGTAGATAAGTCCATTCTGAGCAGCGTTCCAGATTTCGAGCAAGAAATTTTGTTAGTAAATTATCTGGAATAGGTCAACGTCAGCTTAACATTTTAGGGAAACAAGATATGCAAAAGATTGGGGTGCATGCTGTCTTTTTCGGGTGAACCAGTTTATTTTGTTGTCCTTAATGTACTTTCTATCATATTTAAGAGAATTTTAGGTCGTGAAGAATGAGAAGGCTACTGCTGTAAAAATTCTGAGACTGTTCACGTGTCAAATTACTGGTGCGAATTGTTTCTGAAGTTCGTTTGCATAATCTGTGGATGATGTCTCCAAGCATGCAGGAGAAACTAATGCTGGTGTTGACATGCAAACATTTCGGAGGTTGTTGAAATGCTTTTATGTTATTCCACATGTCATAACTAATATTATGTTAGTCGGATTTTCTATTGTCTTAGTTGATTCCGAATAATGCACACACTTATTTCGGAATATGTTGTAATTGCACCAATTTAATCTTGACGGGCCATTCAAGTACTCATACTTTGTCGTATTTGAAAATAGATTTTCTCGTACCGTTCCTCAGAGGCTTATTTGAACTCTGCTAATTTCTTTTTATTTAGGAACTTGATGACAAATCAATAAAAAAATTGAGTTCATTTATAACATTTCTTATAGTTATGCCCTGATATGAGTTAAGCGAACTCCCATCGATTAGCAGTAATAAAATCTCGAATCACGTCATAGTTCACATTTGTATGTGTTTGTTGACTAATTTTCACAGATCCGTATTGATGTATATAAGCAAATGTCAGGACAACACGATCCTTAATTCATAGTAGAGGTGGTTAAAAACAGCATTAATTATTAGTTCGGCATTTATGAGTATTTGATCGATGACAAAGAAGTGTTTGTTCTAAATTAGAAATAATGAAATAGTGTCAATGTAAGTGGCTGGAAGAAGGAGTAATAGATGAATACTTGAAAGCGCTCATGAATATCTGGCACGTCGACGAAGCAAAACACATAATTTTTCAAACGTAGCTCAGAAAATGTGATTATAGTACAAGTGAGGATTTCATGTAAATGAAGGAGGATATCTGCAGCTTCTGATACTCGAGTTCTTCTGTAAATCATCAGGCATGAGATAGTCTATTTAGAATTATGTACGGGATGACTCATCTAGTTTCTCGTCCATTGATTTGACAATTTATCTAGTTCGATTTTCAACCTTCTTCGAAAAATATTATTTTTACCGAGTTGTTAACAAGGTGTTCGTTTTCCTCCGTTGATTTGACAATTTATACAGTTCGATTATTAAACTTCTCCGAAAAATAGTGTTTGTACCGAGTTGTTAACAGAGAGTTCGATTTATATCTCTGAATTGAGTGTGTTTCAGTTGCATTAGAAAAATAAGGCACGTGTGGTTAAGATTGCTTATTAAAACTGCCTGATGCATTTCCTGAAAATTAAATGATTCAAAGCGTTAAGGACTCGTCTCCACATTCAATATGCATCGTTATAAATTTCAATAAGTTATAAATTCTTGCAAAATCACTTGATACTTCTCCCATACACGGATTACGTAATTATTATATGCGTGGTAATGTTTCATTATTTAATAAAGCCACTGATTATGATGAAGAAAATTTGTCAGAATTCATATGAAGAGTTATCGAACACAAGTTGCAGTTAACTTGACGCGATCTGGGATTTTCCTGCTATTGAAAAATGTTGCACAATTTTACGACCGCCATCGTCAGCGAGGTTAAAAGTTACGTTGTCAGTGAGGTTATATAATATATAAAGAGCCTAATTTCGAAAAATATCGAGGAATGAAATCCAGAAATATTTGAGCGCAATTTAGTTCACACAGCAGCAATATGTTACGTTTCCTTGGAATATTTTAATGGAAAGCCTGTATATACGCACATTTTGTGAGACTATTTATGGTAGTATGTCTGGAGCTTGCAAAATTTTGATAAATTAATTTTTATCGACCTACACATTTCCGGGCTTTGTTTGTGATGATGGAGTTATAACAGTAACAGACACATTGCTGATATTCTCTTGATGAAGCTTTTTGAATATATTAATGTATTTAATTAGAAAAGTTTTGCTTCAGCATCATTTAAACTTCAGCAAGCAGCGTGTCAATGACAGTCAGAAGATAGCTATTACAGTCATTTCTGCAGCCTTACTTTTAAATGGTATGGTGTTTCGTTGATATGCAGACATTTTGAGACGGAATTCTACACCGAGCATTTCAGTAATAATTATTAAACTTTTTCATTCATAATTTTGATCACAAAAAGTAATTTATAAGTTCAAGCAAACGATTGCCCTTTTGAGTACATTGAATTTAGAAGGATGCTCAGAATGTTTAATTAATGGTGGACACTCGATTGTTTAAAAAGCTCCTCCTGTCAGCTCTGGAGAAGCAAACAATAAATTCTTTGTAATAAAACTGTCCTACAGTATTTGATAAGCTCAATTGAAATTCTGCCGTCACGAGTGACCTTTCCACTCGAAATGTCGTTTATTGCTTTATTCAGGTAATTAAGTGTAGAGGAAGTATCTGAGTGTTTATAAGTCGATAAACGCTTAACATGAGGGAAACGGTTTTATCCCCAGAGTAAAAAAGAGAATTCTCAACCTATTTTCCCAACTGCAGAATTTTGTCGACAATCGGCTATCAGATACTCACCTGGTGGGAGCTAATTTTTCAGTTTTTAAACCAATGATTCTTTTGATCATATCATACATGACGTGAATTTACCAGTATTTGCAGTGTTTTGGATACGCGGATAATTCCAGTCCGATTGTCATTTATACGCCACTTAGCAGTCTGCTGGACCTTATTTTAAACTGCTCTGAGACACCATAATATTAATACCTGTTCACATTAGTTAAAACTTCAAGAACATCAAACGTTTCGCGTCCAAGACAGTAGTTATCACAAAAGTTTGGGCATTAAACCGGTCGCTCGTCCGATTTTTCTTCGTACCACAATTGTAAATAACGACTCCGCGTAAAGAGCTTGCGATCGATTCATGTTTTCCAGAAGCCTAATCTAATGGGATTGATAGTATTGTTCGGTTGCGAAAGATAGCTAAAAGCGCACAACAATATTAGGTTCGCACATAATAATTTTGTCAAATATTGACAATCAACTTGTCTGGCTGAATTCTACTATTGTGGAGCTTTAGGTTTGCAGAAACCAGTGAATGGCCACTATCGCTGTCTGTTGTTTTATATGATCTTATGAGGTTGTTTCAAAAAACATTTATTGTGGATTCGCTTGAAAAATGTGTTAGTGAAACGAAGAATGATCTTTGTGCATATTTACAAACGGTTTAGCATAAAATCATTTGTTCTACCCATTCCTGAAATTTTTACTAGAATTAGAAGGCTATTTCTTACAACAATATCATCCATTAGATGCACCATATCTGTATCAGATTGCGCAGATATATATTAGATGCTAACAAAAGCCTCTTTATTTCATAAAAATGCACAATATCTCACTTTTATGATACTAACATCTGTTTGCCACGTTTTATTGCAAGCAGCCACGTCCATCTCCATCTCCATCTCCATCTCCAACGCTGAGCTTTACTCTTGTTAAGTCATGGCTTTCAAGCGGTATACGCTGCTTACCTTGTTACTATCTACTGAACTCGAATAGATTGACTTCTTCATTAATGCATGATGTGAGTATCGTCACATGAACGTTGCATAAATTGACTGACATGTTACTGCATTTCACGTTACAATCTCAATGTGTTCGTTCACGTTGATACTTGTCGCATCTTCATCGAGTAGGTTGTTAGTCATTGTGGACATGAGCTTATAACGTCAAAGCTCATTGGAATGTGTTTCTATTGATGAAAGCTGTAATTATTCAGTGTTTAAACAACTTTATGACTTTCAGAGATCCGGCTTTGAAAATAAACTCGCAGTTTGATTGAGTCCAAAATCCATCATCCGCCTGAGCTAATCAACGGTGAACTTCACCATTTTAGCGCTTTCAAAGTGAATGTACCAACCGGAAGCGCGCGCAACGTCAATGTCGGCGAATTATTGAGCTATATAATTTTTTTTGCAAACAGCGCAGTGTAGTACTAAACGCTCTAGTGGTAATACATCCAATTAATTATCCAGTTGCTTTTGGATGTAGATTTTCAAATGTCGCATTATCGAATTTTTGAACTTTTGATAACATGGAATAACACATTATATTGTGGTGCACATAGTTCCCTCATTTGCACACTACACTGGGTTTCCAGTTGTTTGCCATCATTAAGTGTAAATAGTAAGACAGTTTCAGTGAACGTCGAAATAATAAAATATCGCTATTATGAAAATACAATCCTCGCGCATCAATTCAGGATGTGATATTGTTATCAAACATTGCCTAATTAACCAGCGCTTCTAAACTCAAGGCTGTTCCCGTTCGCAGAAATAAGATCTGATTATGTATTCTAATTTAAATAGCCCCTTTAGCCACTGAGCACTACTGCAGTTGAGACAAGTACATTTTGACCGTTATCTACACCATCTCATGTTGCATTTCATACATGTGGTATGAAGTTTTATTAAAAAAATACTGAGATCTTAGTTGGGCAAGCATAATATGTTTAACGCCGTACGGATGTGCTTTCGGCAAACAAGCAGATGCTATGAATACTGTGCTGATATCGTCTACTGTATGGAGACGTAGATTAATAATCAAAAAGAAGTTAAAAGTCGGTTTTCGTCTACAAACCTATCACAAAAACCTCACGACCGGATTTGTGATGTTTGCGCTTATCAATTAGGAATAGTAAGATCAAGATCCTTATACGTTTACAAAGTGAATAATTGTTAAAATTTTGCGCTTGAAAGATATTGCAAGATTAGGTTTAACCAGTTCAATCACATGTAACCACATACCATGCTGAAACGACTGCGAATCGAACAAGCACAGATGATTTAATCGAATGTCTTTCGAGGAACAATGGATGAAAAATAAATAAGTGACGTTGATCGACAATAAAGCAGATCATTTCATTTTAAAAATAGCATTTTCAGATCAATCGAGATCTAAATGATTTGGCAACTAGTATAATCAACGTAATACAATACTCATTTTGTTATTGAGTATCCCCGAAAGAAATGTTGCATTTAACGTCGTTGTAACCTTGATAAGACGGTTCGTATCCGGATAGCATTTTAAATTTGGAAGAATCATGCCATGATAAAATTACATGGCAAAACAGAAGTGTAACCAACAGCGAGATAATACTCACCTTTTTCCAAAAGATCATGTTGCATAATGAATATACGGAGGTAAATTTTATATATGCTGAATACACTTTTCAACAAATTATGTTATACAGATAGAGGGAAATCGTTCTTTTTATCAATGGTAATTGACTTGATTGTATTTTTTTAAAAAGCAGCTTCTAAAGTAACAAAAACAAATCTGGTTTGCATTATAAGAGAATACATGGTGTAATTCAATTCAATTTTAATTGTCTAAAAGGCGTATCGTTTTACAAAAACCACAGAATAATATGGGAACTATGAATAATAAAACAAGCAAAAACTGAATTTGGTTGCTTAGTGAGCGGTTCAACAATCACGTAAAAATCCAAAGGGCGGAAATTGTTTTCGATTGGTGGGATAACACATGTATATGAATGAGGTCAAGATTTATAGTTTTCATTGATGAACGGGTTAAGGGTCAAAACAGCATCAAGACTTCTCTTGAACATATGCTGATTTGGTGAGTTAACAACATAATTGGTTAGATAGCTCCAATTAAATCAAGCTTGCACGGCAAAAAATGTCGTCTACAGTTGAGTCTCGAGTGAGGGACAGATAGAGTAAATGTGTGAGCTCTTGTCTTATGCGAGCCCCGTAGTTTGAATAGGCATTGCAGAGGGTATTTTGCGGTATTTAAAATATTGTAAACCAAAAATTAAATCCCCTCCGAGATGATGACGTGAATAATCAAATAAATTTTGGGTTTTCATTCGCTCATTGTATGATTACCGACTGAGTTCCGCGACAAGTTTGGTAGCTCAATAGTATATACTTTGCAAAGTCGCAACATCATTTTAAAGCCATGACGACCATGCTTGAACTGCAAATTTTATCGTGAGTCTGGTGCACGTATTTACAATACGGAATTGTCCAAACAAGGATATACTTGAATGCCACTGTTGCATAGGGTTGGTACAACGAACCACGATGTTCAAACACAGAATCACATAGTGATTCGTGGTCAAGCAATCAAGGCGCTTATGGAGGACCAAAGTGATGTGTTGCTCACATCACCCGAAATTACACTCCACTACCGGTTTCTGGCTGTTTGCCGTCATGAGTGGAGACAGTGAAATTAGGTTAAGTGAGCCTTGAAGTAGTGGATGAATGGTAAACAAGGATATACTTGAATGCTACTGTGGGTGTAATTTCGGGGGATGTGAACAACACATCATTTTGGTCATCCATAAGCGCCTTGAGTGCGTGAACACGAATCACTTTGTGATTCTGTGTTTGAACATCGTCGTTCGTTGTACGAACCCTATGCAACAGTGTCATTCAAGTATGACCTTGTTTACCATTTATCCACTGTTTCAAGGCTCATGGAACCTAATCTTACTGTCTCCACCTGATGACGGCAAACAGCCAGAAACCGGTAGTGGAGTGTAATTTCGGGGGATGTGAGCAACACATCACAAGGAATTGTCTGTTTTGAGAACCTACCGAACATTCTATTTATGAGTGACAATTTCTGTGATGTTTTGCGAAAGACGGAGTTGCAATGGCTCGACATGCCTAGGGTGTTGCTTGAAGAAGAAGAAGAAAAATGGCTTTATTCGAGTACACGAATTTTCAGCGATAATATCAATTCGACCACACGTAATAAAATGTACGTTTTTAAAAAAAGACATATCAAATAAGGATGATCCCACGTCAGTTATTATACTGCGCAATTGAGGAACGGGTAACCTACTGACACAGTACTAACTGACACCGTTTACGAATGTCAAAAATCACTGGATACCCACGCGGGCAGTATGTTTTCGCATTTTTTAACAATCCTTAACAATTCTTTTTGATTTATTTTTCCACCCGAGCTGATTTATATTATATTGCGTCGTGTAAAGCATAGATTTTTAGCCCGCAATAAACTATGCATCAATGAATAAATACTTTTGCTCTGTTACTGATGATAATATCCAATTTTATACTTTTTGAAGTTGATATGGCGTTGGCCATATGCGTGAACACGCTTGTTTACACTTTATTGTTCATATACGTTTATTTGTATATGTTCACATGCAAGCAAAATAATTTACGGTAAAGATGCCTCATTTTGATGTACCTTTCGTGTTGAACATTAAAAGACTACCCGATTGTTGCTTAATTTGTCATGGTTACCTCAGTCTGCTTAAAAATCAAAGTTCCGTCATTGCTAAAATGTATTCAATGGGCGTAATTATTGGTTATTGTGAATTCACTTCGCAATAAAAAAAATCATTTTTGAGTTGCAATAAACACGCAATGATGCCCGCTACGTGCACATTGCTGTAAAGTGCGTTACAAAACAAACAAACAAAACTGGTACTCGAAACAAATTTAATAATCACCGAAGATTATTGGAGTTAGCAACAGTACAATAAATCATAACTTACTGCTAGGCTGTGTTTTCGTAATAATATCGTACAACAATCAGTTCAACTCACCAATAAACACTTCAAGAATTGCAAGACAATGTTGTAAGGAAACCAAAAATATTTTCAGATGACTTCCACAATACTAGTTAGAAAGAGACGATTTCGAGCACAAAAACAAAGCATTCCATTCGGAGAAAAAAATTCCGCGAGGATACATTCATATTCTTTGAATTATTGGAATAAATGAAGTACGGTCTTGCCGAAATCGTTCTATTTATTTTCAGCAGCGAGTCAATTCAATCCACATAATCAGCGAAATACAGTAAAAGCATTGGTTGTTTAATCAAACAACTTTAGAGAAAACAAAATTTCAATGTATTGTAGACAGAATACTGTTGGATAAATTATTGTAGCCGGGTTGTACTTGAACCTACTCTATCACAGTTCGCAGAATTCTTCTAGACTTTTACATTTGACTAACAAAATGCATATGAATGCGGAAGATTCATTTATGTATGTGGGTTTAATCCATCTACATCCTTGTGGCCACAGATTATTTAACAGGTTGGTTATTCCAGTCTTATCAAACACGAAAATACAAATTTACACCTTGCTTGATGTATGAAAATCTAATCCGACTGTTTTCTATAATTCAACACCGAGCATATACAGGTCAGCTTTGAATTACGTATCTTTGACATGCGACACACAAAAACTGTAGATAAGCTTTTGTTGAAAATCAGAAAGATGGGGTCATGATAATAAATATTTCGGCGTTAAGTAACGTGTCGAAAACGAAACATATTCTTTTAACGAGAAAAATATGTAAACACAAAATCCTTTTTGCTAACATTTTTTATCTATTACAAAAATGGAAATTAATTTTGTGGCTCCAGCGAGGGTAAAAACCATTAAATTAATAAAAGTAACACATTTTAGGAAAAATGTCAAAATTGATAGAAATTCTAAATAGGCTAAATTGACTTACACGTTTTCGTATAGAACGCAGTCAAATTTCCTACACTCTTTTAAGTTCTCTCCTATGTTCTTCCAGTGCCACTGCACCTGCAGAAAATAGCTCCTACCTTTCCGTGCCTCATTTGTTACGTTAACCCCCCAATGGATTATATGTGAGAAGTGTGTTGGCAAAAATTTCAGTGGGATTTCAGAGGGTATTGCCAATCCAAGTCCCGAATCGACTGAATATTAAGTTTTCCATGAGTTCTTGCTCGGCGCATTACTATAATTCTTCGATCTATAAAGTTACAGGTCAAAGAATCCTCTCCGATTTGTGGAATTTTATGTTGCAAAATTCACAGCAACAGGCTACACCGTATAATTGATTGTCTCCGTTTTATTATCGGAGATTTGGGCGCTAAAATTAAGTATTTTAGTCTGTCCAAACACCAAATCGGACCACCCGATCCAAATTTCTCTGATCTAAAGCAAGGTTTACACCTGATGCTTTGGAGATGGTGATGATAGCTGTAGCTTC
The DNA here is from genome assembly GCA_013407085.1 of Atriophallophorus winterbourni. Taxonomy (NCBI): domain Eukaryota; kingdom Metazoa; phylum Platyhelminthes; class Trematoda; order Plagiorchiida; family Microphallidae; genus Atriophallophorus; species Atriophallophorus winterbourni. The sequence goes on along the minus strand of JACCGJ010000639.1, from coordinate 56,665 downwards.
AGACAGTTATCGGTTATTTTGTATCTAAAGTGGTGAATTTGTATCTTGCGTAAAGCTTAAGAGTACAATACTTTTCTTCACATAGATATTCGTCGAAACCCGTCGGATTGTCTCTAAAAAATTTCAGGCAACTGTTTGTCACTACTCGAAAGAAAGGCGATCTGGTCTGCAGATGCGATGCTGTCTAGATTGTTTCCATTTTTCAAATTTATACTCATCTTGTGGCTGGTGACGATTTATTACACTATCGATGGCAAATGAGATAATCAATAGCAAGACCGAGCGACCGTGTTTCGCTTTTGTACGCACTGGAACTTCTACGTGATGGGTGGCCAATGTTCATTCAGCAAACTTATGCCTTCAATAAAGATTCGTATTCCGGCGCATGAACGCCGTCTCTTCTTGACATTTTTAAGAGTGTTTATTGTTCTCCCATGAGTAGATTGCAATAATTTGGTGCTTAACTTTCGCAGTTTTCAGATCAGGTTTACTTACCAGATGTGAACAATAAAACCGCAAAATTATAAGTTTCAAAATAAACCCATTAATTAAAATGACTTGGTACAATTTAAAGGTAAACGACGTTTTAAAGCAAGTAAAATGAACAAAACACTTCATGCAGTTAATTGAAGCTAATCATAAGAAAATGAAAACTGCCACCAACAAAAAGCTCATTCGCATGCATTTCCATCACGCTCGCACCCAACGACCGGTTTCATGCTGTTTTCACTCATCAGGTAGGGACAGTAGGATCAGGATCCGCATGCGCTTGAAAAATCCACCATTTTGCTAAAAAATGTCCTCCCATTTGCTACCAGCGGATGAAAAAATAAGGCGAAATTCGATTTTGCTCAGTCGACATTTTCTTCCCATCTCCTGAAGCTAACAGGTCCCAAAGGAAAAAAAGGATTCCAAGACGTGCCTAAAAATCTTTACTCTAGGGGATTAATATGGAATCAAGTGAATTTCACTAATCACAATGGTACGTAATTTTATTTGACCAATAACTGGCAAATAAAATGATCAAACAAGAAATGTGATTTTTCAATTTCGGGACGTGCTAATCTATATTTGTTCAACCAGAGTGTTAGTTCACCCCGAGAAACACATAGTTCGATAAATCGAGCATTTTGACTGACCATCCAAATTGGGAAGCGTCATGCAAGCGCGGCAGTTTTACCGCGTGGGCACATTGACTCTCGGAGATGGATGGGCAGACTGGCGGGAACACAGAGACCGAATTGTTGGGATAGAGTTGGGAGTTTTTAAAACATGAGCTGACTCGCGGTACGTTCTGTGTGCAGAAGCTGATAATAAACCCTAATTTAGCGAATTTTTTTGGTTAACATTTTCTTTGAAATATTGTCTCGATTAATTTCTTGTTGACCTCCTTGAGAAGTGTTATTAGTGACAAATTTCTTCTCATGGCCAAACGAGATTTGATTCCACATATAAGCTAGCGATGATGATGTTACACATATCCTGAAAACGGAGGACCAAATCCACTTACAACATTTCAAATTTGTTAATTGATAGATTTCAGGCTATTTAACTCTCCGTCTATATTAATAAAGTTGAGATTTTATCCAATTTCTATATGGCTTATTTGAGATGTTTAACATATATTAACGATCACTGCTTTTTAATATTTTTCTGATCTTGGACAACAAATTGTCATACGTTCGATCATATGAAATAACTGAAAGTTTTTGTGGATGATTGCTGGAGACTGTAACTATTCAGACAATACGAGTTTTTAAATAGTCTAAAACATATAGAATTTTCGCAAAGGTTGTTGTTCAGCATTGCACTCGATTGAAGAGAAGATTCATTGAACGTCTTGATCAAGAAATACATATTGATTATCTATGACACGGATTAAAATGGTTGCATATATGGTTTCAAGTAGTTCACATATCATTGGTATATAAAAAATCTCTTCTATCGAATAATAAACAGGGAAAGATTTGCGAAAAACTAGTTTATTCAAATCATAAATAATATATGTAACATAGTGTTATTGATGAGCAAGGTAGTGACAGAAATATCGTGTTCAGAATGTTTTTCGGGTCACCATGAGTAACATTTTTAACTATACTATTACTGAGTGCGTAAGCAATGAGTGCTAATCAGAATATATAATGTGCGTAGAAATACTCACTGGCACAAGACATGAACAGGAAGCGGCGAAACGTAAGGCTACAGCAATCGTAAACTCACCATAATTCGGATTTTAGAAGCATTACATCATGACGGTATGCGCAACAAGCTCCTCAGTCAAAGTAAGGTGAGGGTGTAGAGTGCACCGGTTGACGCGAAATCGATCAGAGCAAAGGTACAACCGGCATAAACATTTGAGGACAGAGTTCGTGTGATGTGGGATATGTGCTTAATGTAATTTTTCTTAAAAATGTCGATTGAAACTTGATTGTCACATTATAATCCTAGCCCGTATACACTATTACTGTGATGGAATTTTAAGGCTATTATATATGTTGTGAATGGTTTAAGATGGATTTGATGGATTTATTTTCAACTTATTTTGATATATATCTTCGAACGCAATTCTAGTTACTAACGTGAATTAACCAAGAAGAATAAAGAAGAAGAAAATGACTTTCAACGTTTACACAAATTTTCAGAGATTAAATTAATCTATTCACAAAGCTAAGAAAAAAAGAATTGTATGAAATCACACAAGCCTGATCCATGCAAATTGTCGCACAATAAATACTGTACTAAGAAAGATGGGAATTAAATTTACAGGAAAGAAATATTTGTTGTGGTAAATTAATTCATCTATAGAAACGATTTCGACGTAGAACTGTTTTCATATACTGATGAAATCTTTTAAAAAAGTGGAAAAATGCTTGTTAATGCAGACCAACATTTCGATTAGCTACCGTGGTTGCACGTCTCATGGCAAAACGCATCAACACATCGAGGAATTTTTCGCAGGTCACTCTCTAGAGCTACTCGTCACCGAGCGCCGCAGTAGTAGAACGTGGCATTTCGATGCAAAACTGGTAGATATTTTCTAGAGACCATTTGCATGCCGCATCTAAAACGTTTGAAAATTTATTAGTAACATTCATTTAATTATTTTTTACTCAAAAATATATAGGTTTAAACTTTTCCACACCATCTTTTCCAGTAGATTTGATATTCACAGCCTGCAAATGCACCCTATAGAGCGAGCCACGACAATGGACGACTACTTCAAGACATGGTCAACGAAACAAACTGCTGGAATGCTGATTGCACTTCTCAGCGGATTGCTATTGATATTGATTGTGATCACTCTTGGCGCAACGGCAATTCATCGTTCTGGATGGTGGAACCGAAAACGTCGGGCGTGTTTACGTAGAATGGAGATAAAAGCGCATCGCGGAGAAAAGGCACTGTTCACTGATCAAGCATTTAATCATATTTGCTTGCTTGTGGAGGCGTTGTCATTCGAAATGTCTGATAATCCTGTAGTACATGATAGACAAGCCAAACGGCAGGTCATTTTGAAACCAGACCGTAGACTGAGTGAAATTCCATTGAGATTCCAACCGGAAAAGTTCTACGGAACCACCTCGACAATGTGTTCTCAGCGCACTCGTGAGCGCAGTGCTTCATCTTTGTTTCTACCCGATGTTTTTAATTCATTACGACGTTCATCAATGATCGAAACATTACATAGTTGGAGAACTCCCACGCCTGTCCTCGATTTTGAGAAGGAAGCAAAACAGGATGGAGTAAACTTGTGCACTGCGAACTTGCCTCAAATCGATATTACGTGTGAAGGAGATGAACCTCAATGTAGTCGCAGTCGTGAAAGTTATGAAAATATACAATCAGATGTTCCTGAAGATTCGAAAAATACTCTCAGCGTCATTTTACCGATTCGACGCGCATCTGCGACCAATTTCGAACTAACTGCAATGAAGTTGCCCGAAAAGTTTAGCGATAATTTAGAGCGCCCCAATTCGGACATTGAATGTGGAACAAATGTTCCTGATTCGGATCAACCAAAGTATATGCCAACCAAAAGGAGAAGTCTTTGGGATACATTCTCTCCCAATTCTCCTTTCAAAAAAATTGATGTTTCCATGAAAAATCGGTCAAAAATGCGCCCTAGCTTAGAACAATTCCAGCTTCCTTTGCAGACAAAAACAGAATCGGGAATTAGTCTCCCAGCATTTGTACCAGTTGGAGTCATTGAAAGCGGTGGTGCCATTGCACTTTTTATTAAACTGGACTACGAAACGTCAGAGTCGGGTTTGTCATTCGAAGTTAACCTGGTTGCTGCCAAAGGTCTAAAACCATACCATCCGTGGAAAAAGCACTCTTACAATTTTAAATTCATTTGTCGTTATGCCGGACAAGTTCAGCATTCGGTGATTACATGTAAGGACGCTGAACTTGAATATGTACGATTTGAACCGAATCGCAAGTTAAGATTTGGCAAGTTTCCTGTCAGCAATCCGGGTCAGGACCAGACTGGGAGATTGGAAATACAAGTATCGGAGCAATGTTCGCATTGGTCTGTCGGACGTGAATATTTACACGGTTTTGCCATTGTCGACCTGAATGATCAATCACTGCATCAAACATTATGGCATTTGATTTCACCTGGTATACCCGTAAGTTTTTGAACATTAATAAAAATCACATTTCGTTTATATTGTTAAATCTAATCGAATCAAAAGTTGATCAAGATAAACAGTTTTTATGCAAACATTTGCTTGAAATCTTTTCAAATCAATAAGTCCGCTATCATTCCGACATGCAATTGCACTATGTGCATTGAATCATTCTGCAGATAATGATAGTATATCAATATCAAACAATCGAGTGTATAGGATTCCTGTTCGGAATTTTAGACCTGAATTTTCAACATAATCTGCAAATTTATGTGAAGTATGCGATTTTGATAATTCGTTAAAGACCACGCGTTTTACTTCATCCACATTGCCTTTACTGTTCGTGTGTTTGACTACTTAACCGTGTGAAACGTAGCCAAAAGGTCTACAAATATCTATCTCGGTTGAGAGTGATTGATTTGAAGTATGACTGAATGGAACTTTACAACCATTGTCAGTCAAATATTATATTCATTCAAGTGATTATTGACTATTAAAGATTTCTAAAGCCGAAGATTGATTAGACAGAGATATAGCCATAACAACTAGATTTGCACCCGCAAACTTACTTGGCAGACAAAAATTATCGTGCATAGAGTCTGTTCAGCCAATTCAAAACCAGCACAAACAGGTCAAAACGCGAAGCGGAACGCTTTTCATTTGCAGAGAATACGTCGCAACCTGAACACATCCTGGTTGGGCAGCGTGAAGCATGCAGACGTTCTCCTTATAGACGGTTTAAACGGCAAGATTAATATACTAAAAAACGCCGCATGTGTTGGTGTAATATGCGTCTCGAATAGAAAGCGCTGTATTCTTAAAGCTCAAAAATATGTAAAGTTGAAACCAGGATGTTAGGGTTTGGATAGGCAGTCTCTGTGGTAAGAAGACGTTCCTGAACGAGACACTTGAGGTTTCAACTATGCTTTTGCGAACTGCACGCGGAATTAAGTGTACAGTGTGGAGCGTCGTCTACCAGCTTTGGAAAAGAGTATTGCTTCTACAGTTGTATGAAAGAAACCATGTGAAAACCATGCAAATTCCACCGTTCCAACAAGAAATACTTGTCGTCTGTGATCGTTTTAAACGAAAATGTGTGTACCACTGCAATCCGACTGAATTATGATGCGTCTGGATTATTTGTGGATCAGGAGTAAACCATGCGCTCGCGATGTACAACCATGGTTTATGTCGAACGGCGGAGGCCGAAATATATCTCAGTCATACGTACGTGCATATGCTCATTCGATATTCAAGAAACCGCAACTGATTTCTAATGGTTTCTAGGACGTATGAATTAGTATTATAAAGCTCTAAGAGTTTCAACAACCGAAAGCTGGTAGCATCTCAAGTAATTTTTAACACAATACACCTCGAAGTACTAGTTTTTAATTTGCTCTAATTCCCCAAAACTCTATGCCAATACTGGTATTGCTTTCTCTGCAAGTATTTATTTGAGTTTGATATCGTTTTCAGTGAAGTTCAGACAGTTAAGCCTTTGAACAAAATTAACGATCTGAAAATGATCAAGTTTGAATCGAAACTTCCCTCAACGTACCCTTTCAAATCCAGTGATAAACAGCAAGTTACATTTCCTCCATTCAATATATATTTAAACATTCATTTTAATGAAAATCCACTGTCTGGTTCAGTTTAGCTTTGTAATATTTAATCGTTCAAGCTTATGATAAAAATACGCGGTTTGCGGTAGAAGCATACGATGAACTGTATGCGAAATTAATCTGAGCAATTCTGCAGATCTGCTCCGTTCACGAGTGAACATTCGGCACATCAAAATGGTTGGCTTTGTTAAATTTAATTAACTTTGGCTGCGAATGTAAACTTGTTTATCCTGGGCTAATTTGCTAATTATTTTTGACATTTAATCAATCCTATCTCAGTGGGTAACATTTACTGGCTAGGCTTAATTTTTAATAGAATTTCAAATCTTAACGTAAATGTAAAACGCAAAATAATATGAATACCGAATCCATTCACTGATTCACTTGTCAGATCATTGCTAGTATGATTATATATATTATATATATATATATATATATATATATTATATATATATATATATATATATATATATATATTATATATATATTACAAGCACATGCTATCATGCACTTACGAGCTTCACCTTCTCGAAGCAGGAAAACCGGTCGTAGGGTGTGTGGGATGGAAATGAGCTTTTTTGTTGATGTCAAGGGTTCAAACCCAGTCTACGTGAGTGTGCGCTTATGTTATTGAACAGCTTGGTCGTACCAACATTAGACAACAGTGGCATACAAGCGCAACGTTTTTACAATCCTTCAACTGTTTCAAGCGCTTTTGAATCCTGATCCTACTGTCCCTACCTGATGAGTGCAAACAGCGCGAAACATGTCGTGGGGTGTGTGGGATGGGAATGCACACAAATGAGAATTTTCCTTATATATCATCTGTTATTCTTTCTATTTTACACTTAATTTCATGACTTGTTCCAGGGTTTAGTGTATTCAACCTGAGAGTAATTTTAAAATTCTCAAAATCATTGAATATGACAATATTGTAATTTCTGGAATTCAACTTTTTCTCAGGTAATTCGCATCAAGGCCGATTTGCTGGTGTCGCTCTGTTACCGTCAGGCGGAAGGAGTTATAATCGTGGGAGTACAACAAATCAGGAACCTGAAATTCATTCCCACTTCTGACCGGGTCTATCTGGATCTGGATAAAATGGTTTCCAGAAGTAATCGTAAGTAATGTGATCATACTAATTAAAGGAATAATTGTCGGAATTTTTATTGAATAAATAATAATACATTTATTACACAAAATTTCACAATATATCAGTTGCAGAAATGATATATAGTTAGGATATTCAATGATATTAAAATCAAAACACTGATAGTTCTCTGCACAGCGAAAAATGTAAATATATCCTTTAACTCAGCCATTTTTCGAGATTGCACTGTATAGTTTATATAGAAATGGAAAGTTAACATTTTATTATATTCGCACAAATGACTAACAGTTATATCTACAGAGAATTGTTTTAAGTTTTCAAATACAAGCAGGCATTAAGTGACTAAAAACAAACGGTATCTAATAAATCTCGAAAATATACCAATTGAATCTGATTTCTTAGTAATTTTATATTTTAAATGTGATGGCGATTCGGAGAAATAAATTCTTTTTTCTCAGCCGTGCTGTGTTTCCTGTTTTTCTTGATGTACTATTTTAACATCTCACCACAAGGCCATTTCGGTCAGTGATCATATGTTTTAGTATCAGGACAGAAAACAAATGATATGGTACAAACTAAATTTTATGCTACACGTTAGCAGATAAACAGATTGTAAACATGGATGATTTTACAAGATGACCGACAGCAAGTTCCAGTGTAAATTTGAACAGCACAGTACATTCATTGGGCTGTCCACTGTATTTGGGAAACCTACTTTGTTGTGCAGCAACTCTTCGTATCACGTCGTAGTGTAATAGGTGCGCTCATTTAAATGACCTCCGATAGCAAATGTGTCGTTTAGATGCAAGTAAATTGAAATTCGAATTATTTACTTTGGTTTATTGCAAATCAATTCAACGCGTAAATTCGTAAAAAAATTAGGCACAGATGAAGTGGAACATATGTTTTCTTATTAACACCAAAGCCTTCTTTTGAATCAGGAATGATTTATCCCAACACATGCATAACTTTTACCAGGAGAAGCCAAGTACCGTATATTAATTTCATGAGATTTCTATGCCACATTGCAGAAATTTATACCTTGAAAAATTGAATTTCAGTTCGCTTCTCTCACGAAATAAACTGTACTTTATCCAACTTTACGGCAGACGTGTTATTCTCAAAAGCGAACGTATACTTTGGAGTGTATATCACCAATTTTTAATAATCATTTCAGTGGAACTGAATCTACGTGTTTGCCTAATAATTGACAATCATTTGGTCAAGTCGAGGAAATTTCGATTTCATAGAAAATTGGAAAATAGTCAACGCAAAAACGGAGTGCCGCACACAGAAACCGCCCAATGCGCTCAACTGTTAAAAACCACAAACTTCGACCAGTGGACCAGCACTGAACAAGGAGTTCAATTCATGTTGGATGGACTACGCAAACACTTATCAAAGCAAACTCTGAGGAATATTGGGATCCTTCTATTTGTTCAACACAAAGCTTCCACCGAATCCTGGCTGCCTGCGGAGGAGCGACAAGTGTTTAAAGACCTCGGATTGCAACCTGAAAAGTTTTCCGCTTTCGTAGGAGAATGTTTCATTGGAGAACAAACTACGCAGACCGATTATCATCGAGAAAACGATTTCGTGGTAAAAACTGATTGTGCTAGTGCAACGTTATGGAACGAGGCTATTGCCCGTGGAGGTAGCCGAGTTTATCAATGGCTCAGTGTGGAATGATTAAAAAAGAGCATTTCATCCGTAATATGATGAAAAAACATACAGGTCAACTGACATCACATAATACAATGAATACATCAACCGATATTCGCCCAAAACAATACGTCATACGCGTCGAACGAGCATTGAGTTTGTGAACCATTGACGATAAAATCACGAATTTTTGTTCCATCCACTGGCTAGACCATTGGTGAATCATTTGTTGTTGTGAGACATGAAAGTGATTAGATTTGGTACTGATCATTTTAAAAACTTTCCATTTAATTTTGAGTAACATTGGGTCAATTCCAATCGTTTTGCAAGGGAGAATAAAAATAGCGTCTCAAAATCAACCAATGTTCATTTTTTCAAAAACACTTCAATCCAAAAGTAAGCGAAACTTAATCTCACATTTCATTTATGAGGTGATCATGAAGAACACACCTGGTCGTGAAGTGTATATTGTAAGAAAATACGTAAACAAACGTGAAAATATAGGGAAGTTAATCTCAAAATCTACGTTAATGTTGCCGAGACGGACCAAAATGTTTCTAAACTGCTACGTTGCTTAAACAAAGTAATACTTGAATGCCACTGTTACATAGGGCTCGTACAACGAATCACGATGTTCAAACAGAGAATCATAAAGTGATTCTTGGTCAAGCACTCGAGGCACTTATGGATGACCAAAGTAAATCGTTGCTCCCATAAGTGCGAGGGATGTGAGAAACACATTAGTTTAGCTACGTAGCTTATTAAAAATTTTGAAAAATTTATTAATTAGTGTTTGATATTTTCGGTGTAAAGTATCTAGAAATTTCTGAGGCGCGTTAAACAATATGGTTCAAAGTTGAAAACACACAATAATATTTTTGAGAAACAATGAGAGAATTCTTAGAGAAATGAAAAAAACCAATTGAGCATATAGTCAACCAACGAATCCACTTATAACCTTTTTCCAAGTGGTATTAGAAAACTGAGAGAAAGGATACATTATATGAAATTGCAAATGTGTACTGCAGTTCAATGAATGGGTGTTTACCAAGTAAACAGAGAAAGTTCATTCACAAGTTACAAAATTGCACTTTTACCCCATTTTTAGATAAAATTGGCACGCTAAACCACAAGTGGCTTACAAGCGAAACAAGTCTCTTTCAAGACATGCGGATGCTGAACTTATTGTCCAAACTCAAGACTGCAAAGAGTACGAGACTGTTCGTAGGGTGTGTGATATAAATGCGTGCAAAGACGGGCTTTTTATCAGCAGGATATTGAACAAGTTATTTGGACGGTTTAGAAAGCACTTATTCAATAATAGTAAGAATCAGACAGATAAGCAAGTTAATTAAACATTAATTGTGGCTAATAAATGCATTCAGCATGTGCTTGATGTGATGGACAGCTGAATAAACACTAATGCACTAGAGCAAATTTCTCGTGAAAAGAATAATAAATCGATCAAATAAACCATAATGTTAATAAAACGATTCCCAAGATATCTACAACTACAACCATACTTGCAAAACACAATCGATCTGCTTTTATAAATGGCAGATGACTTTGAAAGTAGTGCAGGAAAATTGCAGATGAATGTTATGAAGGAAATATGAACTGTGAAGAGAAGCAAATTTTGCAACAAATTTATCTCTGACATAAACGGCATAATATTGAAAGGCGCTCTAATAAAGTCCACGCAGAATATAGCACATTGCATCGAAATGATATTTTCAGAATTATGAACACATAGATGTGCTGAAAGTTTTGCTATGAAAGATTGCTGAAGAATATAATTGAAAGTGTCCATCTATGAGGCTTCGAATTTTAGCGCAGGCAATTTCTGTGAGATTTTCGTACTACCTTATTTTCAATTCTGTTTAGGTTTTCAGTCAAAATTACGATTTGAAACGCAGATCTAGAAGGTTTCAGTGTATGAGGCATATGATTGTAACGCAATCAGCCTACCTGATTGGAAAACCTAATAGTAGCCACAGGAGACTTGGTAAGTTTATTAGAGAAAACAATGCTAATTGGATGAGAGAATAATGAAATAAAATATTAAATAATAAACTGGAATAGAAACAGTAAGTTACAGACCGATAATTGTTTTCGGGGAAAAGTTGTGTTTCGTCTAACAGAATGAAAACAACAGGAATACATTTCAGACGAGGAAGATAGTGAAACATTTTGTTTAAGTTTACCAAAAGATGAAAAATTAATCTTCTGATAAATAAGGAACATGATAATCTGAAACATGAAAACAATCACAATTCACGCTATTCCACCAAAACAATGTTCATTTGCCCATTGCAGATGATGTGAGGTGCCCATGAGTTAATAGGTCAAAATCACTTTGCATACGCGAGGTTTCATTCGGAAACAGTTGGAGGTCCTCACAAGTTTTCTAATATTTCAAGGCTACCAGAAGTTGCCAAATATGAAAATCGGCCGCAAACAATTGTGTTGATATTCATGACGTAGTCCACAAATGCTCCCTATTATTCACAATTTATGCTGCCAATCATCAAACAAACAAAATGAGCAGACCATAGTTTATAAAAATGGATGAATGGAATGAATTATATTGTTCTAAACTTATTTTAAAAAAAACTTAATCTGAACAGGAATTGAGACATCACCGAGACAGGAATGGCGACTGGAAGACGTGTCATTGCCTGAAAAATGTATCTACGAAATTCATGCTATTAGATCTGTGTTCATAAGTGAATATCGATAGAATTTTAATGCTAGTAGCAAATAAGCTTAATCGGTGGTTGAACTTGAAGAGAATTTACCGATTCAACACAGTGAAGGGATTGAAAATGACATGTTTGCCTTCATTTCCATCATGCACGCCCCACAGCCGGTTTCGTGCTGTTGACCTGTTCAAACACTTGTGCTCAAATACATGTGAATGGCGTTATATCTATGAGCTTGAAATAAAACTCCGTGCTTGTTTGAATTTACATTACACGCCACGAGCTGTTTCGTGCTGGTTGGTGGCATGAATGCAAATATGGAAATTTTCCAAACCCAGACTTTAAACCCCATCCACATAGATTTGGGCACATAACAACCATATCAGACAGTGAATCACTACGATGAATTCACTTTTGTAAAAATCTAGACATTTGAATGCGGTAGCTCCCCGTTCATCTGGTCTTAACCCTTTGTCTACGGTAATTGATTTGCGTATTTTATGATTTTTTTGTGTTATTCGGCTTAATTATCGCATAAATAAAACACATGAATAATTTTTATGGATCAGATGCCAGACGCCGGTGAAAAGAGAAATCCGATGGTGACTGAAGGTACCGACGGGGGCTAATGAGCAATCGACTGCTTGTTTGAGGTGGTAACTAGAGTTACCGTCAGTAGACAAAGGGTTAATTATTATAATAAAATATAATGAATCTAGCGTTTCAATAGTTTTGTACGCTTTACTTCTGCTAATTGGCCAATCTACCGTTCGGCTCTTCTGCATGCAGATAACTTCGTTTCAGATTCGAAAAAGTATAACATTGTGACAAAATTGTTCAATTAAAACACGATTTTTAATGTAATACATCAAATTATAAGGGTTATTATAGTTAAATGTCGCGTTTTTGTATGTGATATCTAATAGATTTCCATTTGCACAAATATCTACCAAGAAATATTTAAAAAATGATAATTAGTTTTAAAAATATTTTGCAAAATTTCCCAAAAATGAATTAAAATAACTTTTTACTAACCAAAATTATCGTGGCTTTGCTAATCCCAACCTATTAGAAGATGATCAAAAGTCAATTTGTATTAACTGTTTTAAACGCGAATCTGAATGGGCAATTTATCATAATTAACAAACTCGCGTTCATTGAAGTTTAACAAACAACGACTTTTAAGTTGTAAAAAGTTCCGTCAATGGCAATTTGATGTTTGACGCTCAAAGCTCAAGTACATTTATAAATGGGAATAATGCATAACCGTTCTTAATAATTTAATCAACCTAAGTATATGTAATAAAAGCCAGATTTCAGCAATGTAGATGAGACGTTACTGATGAAAAATTAACCCCAAATTGAGATGAATAAAAATGACAGGTTTAAGCATCTTCCCATTTTGTACATAAAAATTTTGGCCTCGTATAGTTATTTGTTTATTGCATTGCTCTCTTCATTTGAACTATTGCTTGAGAGACACTTGTTGATGGTGAATATTACTTTGAATCTTCCGATGTAGTTTTTAGTCGTGATCACGAAGTTTGTGTGCGTTGCTTTGTGTGGGAATTGTGATTAACAGATTTTCCAACATTTTAGAGCATTCGGTACTTTGCGTTCCATCTCTTGGAATTTTCTGTATGGATTCATCTTGCACCTTATTTCGTTGGTTCCTTACAAATTTGTTAAAATTTATCCATGCGAAATGTAAAATGCTGCGGCATGGAAAGTCTCTGCACTACACGTATCAGTTTGGCACGCAAGATCTCGTCTGAACCACCGCAGAAAACGTTCTATGTATTGGGCGTCGTATAAAATTAAGCCTGGACACCATTGCCGTCACTGTACAATAAAGCCTGCCGTAACTTGTATCTTCTATAACGGATATTTAGGATCTTCACGCCCGAAAACTCAACACGCCTAATCAATACGTATGTACGTCCTGTTACTACATATTCCATCCAAGTCTGGGCACCATAGTTGAGGAAGGATATCGAACTACTTGACATGACTTATCATCGTGTGACAAAATTGATCGCCCGTTAAAAAAATTTGCTTTTCCAAGAAAAAATGTTGAAACTAAATGCTTAAGATTTTACCGAACGACGGAGTGACCTCATGTTGACATTCAAAATTATGCATACTAAAACCATCCCTTTAATCACTTGCTAGAGCCTAAAGGCCTTACTCGAACGCGAAAACATTCAAAGACGTTCAGCATTCCGCATTCTCGATCGGATATTCGCCGTACTTTTTTTCTCGGTAAGAATTTGTTTCACGTGGAACATTTTGCTTGAAGAAATCACACGTTCGGAATCCGTTGCCGTTTCCGCTTCAAAACTTAATGAGTATATGACAAACCATGCGGTATGTGACTATCCCTATTGATGTTTTGAGAGATTTTTGTATTTTTACTTCATATACCTCGTCATCCGAAGGCTACTGTTAAGCTTACTGCTTTTTCTACAATAAAACATTCTGGAGTTTTCTGAGTTCTGAGTATTTTTAGATTTCAATGGATTCATGCTTTTCTGGTCTCTTAGTGAGTTAGTGGCATTTTATGTATGTAGTGTAGTGTAGACGTAATCCACTGCAATATAGATGACCTTGGACACCGTTTTTATTCCAGTTTTGAATGCAGAAAATTCAAAATAATTCAAGGTTTTTATGGTCTAAAAAGCAACAAGCTTAACAACAACCATAGGATGGTAAAAATTGAAATTTGAGTGTATAAACAATATAAGAAAATAGATTAAACAGTATATTAGTGTTCTGGAAACGAATAATGCAATAAAAATTCGTCTAATTTCGTTTTAAAGTCATGCAAGCTCGTGGCGTGAGCAACGGTTGAAGGTAAACTGTTCCAAGCAAAACAGACACGGACAGAGTAAAAATACCTTCTATAGTTCAGGCAAGAATGGGGTACGATCAGCACATATTCATGGGTCCGATAATTTCTCGTATCCCTTCGCCTGAATAAATCCTGTAAGGGATGGTTCGGGGTATGGAAGGTTTTGTAAAGTAAGATAAGGTCTCCTTTGATTCGTCGATAGGGAAAATCGAACAGATTCAGTTGAGCTATCCTTTCTTTATATGGTTTGTTTTGGATGCTGAGAACTAGTTTTGTTGAGCGGTGATAGGTTCGCTGCATAAGTTCCACATCTCTCTTGAGCCACGGAGACCATGATTGCACACCGTATTCCATGACTGGTCTCAGGTATGGATTCATGATCCTTTGGAATATCTTGGGCGAAAATTTCCCAAATACACGTTTGAGTAGATTTTGAACCATATTTAATTCAAAAAGGTGTTATTTAGTAGATATAAACGGAAATAATAGAGAATTAAATACATTAGTCTACAATTATTAGTAGCACAAGACTTACACCAAATACTTTGTCGAAATGTTTATTTTGTTCGTTTACACTGTAAATGTATGTAGCAGATGCAAGTTGTATCATCTTATATTACCAGTAATATTCACGATAATCACTGTATTCATTACGCATTAGCATATATAAGCGCATAAAATTAAAACAGAATACAATACAATACAATATTACCGACAGCGATTATTTCAATTTCAATTAGAGTTAAACGTGGTTAAATAAAAATCCTTGGACGTATTTCTCATGTCGTATGTTCAATATTCATCAGATTAACTTATTTTTCTTTATTGAAATTAGAAAAAATTGGCATTACGGTTCACGTTCTCCTCAAAAGTTTAAACATAATTTATAATCAACTGAAACGGAAATCAGACTTTCTGCGTAATATAAAACCTTTTTAACATTGTCGACATTCTCGGACTGAAAAATATAAGCATCCACTAAAAATGATCAAGTATGCGCTTGCTCGCTGTTTTCATTGTTCTGAAAATTATTTCTCATGTAATCAGATAATTATTGAAAGCAGCTTCGATATAATGAAGCCAGTCACGCCAACTCAAAATGACAAGAGATAATGATGATAAACTGACAAAAGGAGACACATTCCGGGCAACTTCTATCTGTCCGCTAAATGCTAGGGATATATTTTTTACTGTTTTTCTTAAATAAGAGCAAGCAAAATGATGAAACAATAGGGACCAAATGTACGGTAACAAAAGGAACGTATTGGAAAATGTTAGGGATTGATCGAATAATCATTGCCATGAAAATAGCAATTGAGATCTATCGATTAGAGCGTTTTTGGGTAACCTTTCCGTTCTGCCACGATAAATGTGTCAAAGCAAGGGTGCTAGTCAAGTCAGGGAACCTAATGAATACCATATCATTCATTAACTCTCATTCTACTACTGCTTCATACTACTAAATATCCTATTAATATCTAGGAGCTGTCAATTCACGTGTTAACCACAGCATACTGCCACAGAAATCGGAGCAGCTCGGGGTGGGTGGCAGATTATTAGCTTGGATACATGAGTATTTGACTGGTAGACTTAACAGGGTTAGCGTTGATGGGGCAATATCCAGTCAAGTAAAAATTTCAAGTGGCATACCTCAAGGCTCAGTCTTGGGGCCAATACTCTTTCTGGTGTACGCGAACGATATAAAGAAAATCGTATGCAGTAAATTCATTTAATTTGCGAATGAAATCAAAGTTTGAAAGGGCATGCTCGCCATATAAGATTGTAAACTTCTGCAAAAAAATCTCAATGCACTTCATACGTGGTCCTTACAATACTGCCTACCATTCAGCATCCATAAATTTAAAATTATATATGTTAGTAAATCTTTCACATTCACATACTCTGCGGGATCTCAGCAACTTCCATGGGTTATGGAAGAGAAAGTCCTTGGTGTGTGGATTAGCAGTAACTTAAAGTCTTCATGGCAGTGTTTACTGCGGTATACAGAAAGTCCTCTCAGAAGGATCTTCGATAGTTTCACAAAGCAGATACCCCCGCAGATAATTAACACCCATATCCGGCCAACAATGGAGTATGCTGTTCAAGCATGGTCCCAATGGATACAAACGGACACGGCTTTGCAGCCATGCGTATACCACCTCGCTACAAAACTGGTGGCCAGACTACACAACGGGCCATATGAAGAAAGGATTGCTTATATAAACTTAACTTTTAGTACCACCGTTTCAGGTGTAATTTGATCATAATGTTCAACATTCTACATACAATGAATTAATCACTTGAAAACCTGTTAAATCGGCAAGAAACACGTGCTAGCAGATCTCATGACTACAAGTTAATTATTCCACACTCTAGATGAACTTGTCGACGGTTTTAATTTGCTGTTCGAGATTATTTTATATGAAAATCTCTGCCCTCACATATCATCTGTGCACCAAGCCTGAGCATGTTCAAGGCTAAACTTGACAAGTAAATGTTGACAAAATCTGACCTTGCACCTCAATACATAACCTGACTATCCGTATTGAAAAAAGATGTTTGTTGTTTTTATGCATTCAATATATATTTAATCTATTGTCACCGTAAAATATTTGCGTTTTAGACCATTGTAACTTTGAATTACGTTGAATTACTTTGAATATTTTGTCCTTGATTTTTACTAGCTTGTTTCCCAAAGTTGATGCCGGTTTGTGTGTTACATAAATTCCGAGCGGGCGTAGGATTCATGCGGCAATCTCTGAGATATGTTGCATATAGAAGAGTGTGTTAAGCTTGCTGAGTTTGCGTTGCTCTCAAGCGATTGGGTTGTTGCGTCCTTGTTGCGAATGATGAAGTTCTTCGGGCAGCCATTCTTCGGGGGGAAAAGAACAAAGTATATCTTCTTCCTTACTACATTTTGTTCTCGCGCGATTGAATAGTGTTCGGACATATCTTCGCTTGTGAGTGGCCGTGTGCTTGCTTATGAAGTTCAAAATTTGATCCATGTATGTTCCTTTCCTGCATACACTTCATTCTAGGTTTCCGGTTTCTGTACTTCGCACGTTCACATCGAGAAATTATAGACAGTTTTCCCATTCTGTCTCCATCGTGAATTAAATTGCAATCGCAATTGATTAGACGGTGCGCATCCGCCAAGTTTTCGATACTCAGAATCAAGAACGTATCATGGACTTATCGGATCCAGAGTTTGGGTTGGATAAGGGTTAATGGGATACGTTCAAATGTTTGAATTACGGCTTCCGCTAGCAACACAGAGATTGTAGAACCCATTGGAATTACTTTCATTTGTATATACAATCGATCGTTGAATTTAAAATTCATCTGCAAACACAATCCCAATAACGTCAGTATATTGTCTTTGGTCAGTCAGTTCTCATTGTGATCCGTTCCGTCTTAGTCATGCAGTTGTGAAATGGTTTTTAGCCTTACGTTAGTGTCGATCGATGTGGACCGTGCTGTCACATCGAAAATGAGCTGTTTTCTCGTGCTCATGTTCCCTGCGCTTACACAAGCTGGCAATTTCTATCTGTTGGATATGTTGACTTAGAGCCACTGTATGGATAGGTCATCCAGAGTTTTGCTGTGCCATTCTGATTAACAGTGACACTCAAGTATAACTTTGTTTACCACTTATTCAGTTTTTAAAGTCTCACTGAACATATTCTCACTGTCTCCACCTGATGATGGCAAACAGCCAGAAACCGGTTTTGGTATGTAAGTTCAAGGGATGTGAACATTGCGGTTAGTGGTCAGGAGTGACACATATTTTTAGTATCTAGGGTAATGTTTCGGGGGTAAAACTTCTGAATATCTTTTATATCAGATAAAAGTTACGGCACTTCATGTTATAGAGTGTGACAATGTTGTTACGAATTGAGGTGCACGACACCAAGACACAATGTTATTTTGCGTGTTTGTCCAGATGAGATCCTGTGTGCAAGATACTGTGTGAGGTTGCATGTCTGTGTGAAAGCATTTTACATTTATGGGAGTAAAACCCGAAATATTTGTATGCGACCGACTGTAAATGTTTCATATATCCCGCTGCAATGCAGCAAAAACTTCACACGTATATATTTAATCATAATCAGCAAAGGGTGTCAAATTACACCCGATATCCTCAGCTATATTATTCATATAAATCTAAAGAGGATACGCCAAGGTATTTAGACATATGGATATTTTATCGTGACATCAATGCATTTTGGAAAGCCGCTACCCATGCGAACTTGGACGCCTCTATAAGTAAATGAATTTTCTTTTCCAGTTAAGTAAAATTCTCGATAATCCATGACCTTATACCCTTTTCATTAGGAAGTCGTGAATGACTCAATTGAAAGTATATGAAATATCAATGTAGCAAGCATGCACAACATGAAATTCTCCAATATAGTGAAACGGTCAGATGGACAGAATTGATTCTTTTGAAACTACTGAAATCAAAATATTTTGACGTTCAAGATAACCTCTTAATTGCTCGGTCACAATAGCTGAATGACTACTATCTTTTTAAAAGGGAGTAATCAACCTTGCTTTTCTTCGTGTCGGATGTGATTTAACAGTTTCATGAGAGGAGTAGTCTTGAGTATTGCGACATTTGTGGAATATAGTGGGATATTTCTTTCGAACCATGGTACTATTTTTGGACTCGCTTTTTCTTCTGATTGCTTTACGGACGTATTATTTTGGATTAATTCCCTCACTCGTTATTCACAGCGAACTAAATCTTTGGAAATTCGAATTTTCAAGTTACAAATCAAACTAAACTACGCGCACAATATCGCTCGCCATTAAATATATCGTTTGATTACAGTTACATAGGCGCGTGATTTTGAACTATATTAAAACTAAACTTACAGAACTAAATCAAATTTACCTGAACCAGTTCGCTTTTGTCCTTGGACCGCATTAAATCGATACATCGCGTGCGCTTAATTCCACTCCACCGATAGCTGCGGATCGATAAAAAAACGCGCCGTCGAATGCACTGACTCATCATTTTCGCTAGTTTGTAACAAAGACCAGAAAATTGTCCCCAACGTCCCGGACAATTTGGACCGCAATTGGAATGCCTACTGTACAACAAGCGAGAAAGTGCGATGTATCAATTCGTTAAATGTTTTGGTTTCTTCGGCAAAGTGCATACAAACTGTGGCAAAGCCTTAAAACAAGAGGTCGTATCGAATATAAACATCGGCGATTTTCCCAGTTTTTGCCAGGAAGTGGTGAATGGGTTAAACCGTCTTGTGTGAGTGTGTGAAGCTAGAATCTCGAAAAGCCAGTTTGGATATTTGTTTTCTAAAAAAATGGTGAATCACTCCAATTGGCTACGCTTGCAATTGTCTTCAGCAGCTCATAGAAATAGGGATTAAGTTATATGTTTTATAGACCATTAAAATGGAATTGCATTGCATTGGCTTCACAAGCGGAATCTATGACATGTGTACGACCGAAAATGCCCTCGTAAATTAGGGTTGCAATAATTCATGATCGTGTAATAATGATCAATTCGTTTTAACTTGTTTCCAGTGGTCCTCATCAAAAAAGTGTCAATAATGAAGCTAGCACTCCATGCCGTAATGCTGCATATTTTGAAAAACCTACAAATTCGTACATTACCGCTCATTCAAATATACCTGCTATCGCTTACAGTGTAATCTTTATAAACGTACCGTATTCGACAGACAAGGCAATCAGACGTGATATGGGAATGTACTAAACTAATGTGTTGCTCACAGACCCCGCACTTACATTCCACTTCCGGTTTCTGGCTGTTTGCCCTCATCAGCGGAAGCAGTAAAATTAGTTTCAGTGAGCTTGAAACAGTGGAAAAGTAGTAAAGAAATTTATATACATAGGATACGTACAACGAACCACGGTGTTCAAACACATGATCACTAAGTGATTTCTGGTCAAGCACTCAATGCACTTATGGATGAACAAAGTAACGTGTTGCTCACATCCCCCCGTACTAAACTTTTTAAACATATGTGGTTAAAACCAATAATGCTTTTGTTGATTTCGCGATAAATTCCGCATAAAGTTCT
This sequence comes from Atriophallophorus winterbourni, assembly GCA_013407085.1. Taxonomy (NCBI): domain Eukaryota; kingdom Metazoa; phylum Platyhelminthes; class Trematoda; order Plagiorchiida; family Microphallidae; genus Atriophallophorus; species Atriophallophorus winterbourni. Next base: position 36,018 of record JACCGJ010000639.1, on the reverse strand, counting down.
CTACACGTACACCGGCCGCGCCTGACGAGGGTGTAATTGCAAACTATAGGATGTGGAAAAGTCATATTAAGCTCATATTTACTCAGAGCATTTCCCTTTCGGACCTGGCGATTCCCAGCCGACGTATTACCGTGGTAATGAATGAACAAATGCAATTTTTCTGGACAAGTCTACTTCACGAAATTCAGAATTTCCCGGTATCCCCGAAGGTGTTGGTTTCATATTACAAAATCATTACACATTGCTGAAACAATAAGAGCTCGTGATTTAATGGTTGCAGACACATTAGAATAACTCTATATCCAAATATAAAGGAAAGTTGCTCGGTTCTCTTTAGATCGTTTCCCTAAAAAATCAGCATAGGATTCGCTATCAAAATCAATTAGCCTTGTTACCATGTAAAAATTCTATCAACTTAGTCTAAGTGTGTCCAAACGGGTTCCGCTAGTGATAAACAGTGAATCATCGCAGCAACAAACTGATGATGATACCTTCGACACTGCACAAGATTTCGCTCAAAACGACAATGCTCCGACTTATCGTGAGTCAGACTAATAACTGCGTTGCGTGAACCAGCACTGCAAAATAAAAGACGTTCACGTGCATGTACACGGATTCTCGTTTTTAAAACAACACTTTATATGAACCATTTACCTGAGATTTCAAGACGTACTGAGACCTGGAATCAGCCAGTTTTTGCTAAGTCTACGTTATCGATTTTAGAATGCTAGTACTCCATCGTGATTGACTTAATTCCAGTTATGCAGCCTATTATATTGGACCTTCGACATGGTATATTGAAATCCAACATCATGAAATTAGACATCCTTCTACGATATGATGTTCTGTGAACCTATTCAAAGCAGACGATTGCCGACATGATTTACCGTTCAGCAAAATCTAAAAAACGGTTTAAGGTCATACTAATCGAGTCCATACATTACATCGTATTGCTCAGTTGATGATCACAGTCGCTTATAAAGATAACATTCCTTGCAGTCATACGAATATAAATTCAATTTGCTTCTCGGTCTCGGTCGGCTAAACAACTGCGTTCCCCAACCAACCAGCAGGAGGGGCCTTAAAAGGCAAAATTGTGAAGGTAACTATATTTCTACGGTATATCAGTTAGAACTCTTGACTTAGAATATTGTGACCCGAGTTTAACTATCGATGAGCCTCAGTTTTTCATAACTGTTTCCGCAACGAAAAACATCCATCATATATATATATATATATAATCCTTATAACGAATATCCTTTTTGGTTGGGGGGGGTGGGTTGTACCTGACCACTTTTTTATACCATGAATTCTTGAATCTTAAATCTTGAATCATCTGTTATAAATGCTTCATTATTCCAAAATTCATTTTTTTTATTAAAATTAATATCAGTGAGAATTGAATGAATTCAGGGAACTAGGAAGCAAACTAGGCCAGAAAATAGATTTACAGTCGAACAAACCACCGTTTCGCTTTCAATTTCGCCAATATGCTTTCAAAAAAGGCGACGATCGACACAAAGTTAATTGCTTCGTTCTGTTTAGCTGACCTAATTCCTTGCAATCTTTTAAAAATAGACGTTCCACACTACACATTTCATTTCTGGGAAAATGAAATTTCTGCATCAATAAATAATCCATTTTGCATTCACGTTGTGAATGAAATTCCCAATGAGATTTCAAATAAATAGTTTTCTTCAAAAACAATTTAACTTGCTTTCATCAATACAACAAATTTGAGAAAATTACTTGTGGCAAGTGAATGATCGGGTTTGGGCTCGAGATAATGATTGATTAAATGGAAATTAAACTCCGCAGCTTTTGGCTCGTGTCAAGCAAAACGTTTTTCAATAATTATTAAACAAGAAGATCATTACCAAATAGTTGAGAGAAATCAGTCGCAGCATGTGTTAGGTATCACTTAGTTTGATCAACAGTAATATTAGTTAACCAAAGTAATTTGTTGCTCACACCCCCCGCACTTATATTAGCCAATATTAGTTATTCAGCCATTTTCTCTTCGTGAATGGTTAAAGAGCTAAAAATGTTAACATCTGAAACTTTTCTAAGCAGTTTGCAGGATATCAAACGTTGCGGTAAGAACGGTAATCTTGTAGCGCCTTCATCCGCGTATATATATATATTTATATATATATATATATATATATATCATTATGTCACTAATTCAAAGCATGTGAAATATGAGCGTAACGTTTGTAATAAAAGATTTCCGTTGCATGTAACTGGTCTTGGATCAATCAAAAGAATACCAATTCAATTGTGGATATATTTTGGGTTATTATCTCACTCAAAATTTTCACAGGAATCAAATTGAACTTTGTGCATTTTAACCAGAATCAACGTTAAATAAATCTTTTGTGTGGTGATGCTTCACTTGTAAGTCAGAATCTTCGTCAACTTGGTTTCACCCGCGACATCGAATTTTAACCGAAACCTAATGATTTTTGTATTTTTAAATTCCTGTATTTAAATCAGTATCATTTCAGTTCATTTTCGTAATAGTTCAACTTGGTCCCAGATGCCAGTGCTTAAAATTTATGACTTAGAATCATGCACTCTTTCTTGTACATTTTGATTGCTAATTGAAATTCTTTGTATACAGACAATAGCGGGCAATACGTATTTGAAGATCCTCCCAAGAGTGTGAGATCACGGCCTAATAGTCAGCAAACAACATTGAAGGGATGCCAGCACTTGGTTTGTGTTCTCAATCACTTTGGATAAGAAATTGTCGTCGCACGTATTATCTCGAAAGCTACTACAGTAAAACATAGAAAATAGCGAACAAGACGATGACAGACACGACTTCGTTTTGGGCCTTGGGATATTTTAAAAGCGATTCGAGTTAAACAGTTGATGTGGTCTACACATTTTATGCCAGAATGAAGAGACTTGATGATTCGAGACATTATTAGGGACAGTCTATTAACTCTAACATTTAGAAGAGTTATGCCCTAAGAGGTCTACAAGGTTTGTTTAATCATACATAAAGACTTTGACGGGCATCAGCTGAGTAGTTTTTTGTGTACCTCGCTTATACACTGAGCGCAAATCCCCCAGAACTGGATGTAAATGTCCTGCTTCTGTCGGCTATTGACCATTGTATAATGATTCAAGTCTATTCTGTTGAAATAAAGAGTTGTATGTCTACAATATTACGGTACCTAGCTCGGTCTCTAGACAGTGGAAATTAATGCCGGTAAAGAATGCTGTATCGATTCGACTGGTAAAAAAATCAATGTATCGTATTTGAGTAAATGTGTGGGGTGTTGTAATCAATAAAGAAACGATTGTTTCGTATATCCTTGATCGACATATACAGCCATTTCCGACTTTGGCTTGCTTGTACAGGATATATTTTGATGAATCGCTTAAGTTCGTGCGCTAGTCATTTCCTAACCGAATTTGTATAATGGTAGGTCAGATCGAAGTTGTCATTATCCTTGATATTCAACAATTATTACTGATAAAAGATGATTAAAAAATTGTTACTCGTTCGAAACTTACACAATCAACTGGCAGTCGCATTTGTATTATAAAATACAAAATGTATTCATACCAGTGACATGAACTAAATTAGTTGTAACTGTGGGTCTCTTAAATTAAACTGAATACATTCACTCGATGAAAATTTTTCTGTGTATTCGGTGTGGTGGTTTGAGTGTTCCGAAACTATGAAAGTTTCTGTTTAGAGAAATAATATGTATCAGAGTTAAAGCGGAACATAGAACGAATATTATTTGCAATGCGCTTTCCGTTTGATTTTTTACGAAGCTTAATTTGCGCGCGTCAATTTTTTCTGCCGAAATACAAACTCTTCAAAGCTGGTACACTCCAATAACGCCTTCCGTCTGCCCTGCCATCCAATGCACTGAGAAAGATAAACAATTCCGGAGCTTTCTAACGTGGGCGGACACCGTTTCAATTTTGCCGAGAATATATCGGACTACAAGACAAAAGTTTTGCAGGATGTTTAAACAGAATGCGCGGTAAATTTTGCACGAATTATGTCAATACACTGAGCTTCATATTTGGAAAATTTTTAAAAAGTTTCCAGTTGGTTGCATTTGTGAAAATGCTCATTCTTCGTATTAGTTACATTGAATTGACAAATGACGCTCGATCACTAACAAGACAATATGCACGTTTATATTAGAAATTCTACGCCCAAACATGGTAAAACCTAGAAGCATTTTGAATGGGATGATGACCCTTTTTATACATTTCGATGAAAATAGTAATTGGTCTAATGTGATAATTTTTGTGGGTTGGACCCATCTTCCGTTTCAAATAGTTTATAGACTGTACGTAACAGAGCAATAATCCACACAAATGAGTTTGCATATTTTTACTATTAATTATCTAACACAACATGCACATAAAATCTCTGTTTATCGCCGATATTTTTGCACTAATTGCGATATGATTTAAACCTATCTTGAAATAATACTGCGGAAATCGCCATTAATTCTAAGGTGATTCTTTAAAACTTGTTCAATCTATTATCACTTGTTTACCACTAGTGGGCAAAAATCCACCGAAATATGTTAATTTTGACAAAAAAATGTTACGTTCACTTTATATAAGATTTTCCCAGCTAGGGAGGCGACATGCTTTTCAAGTTTTTTTTGTCTTGTACTAAGTGTTCTCATTCTTTGATAGTACGACATCTGGGAAAGAACGAAGTTTTGACCGTTCCCCAACAAGGATTTGGCAGAAATCACTCTTGTCTAACAAATTTGCTGATTACACTCAAATCGCTTTATATATATATATCAGCTAAAATTGAGTAGTCAACTTTAGCTTTATTTCCTCTGAACTACAAACATTCATACGCATTTGAGGTTGGATTCTCATTCTACTAAAATAGGTAGAGGACGTTATGACAGCATATCTTCCAGATACTAAAATTTAATTTATGAAAGAATGCGATATTTGGGAGTGAAAATAAAACTTTTTAGAAATTATGCCCACATATAATTCAATTATCACTTTGTGTATGGTTCGTTTCCACAGTGAATTTTTATTTATTCTTCCAGTGGTTCTAAACTCATTACTGCTAACAAATTTTTGCATGAAAATTTTTGTTTGCTTCATTAAAACAACGCAAGGATGCTTCCGTTTACATGTTCCGTCAAAATGAGACAGAAATAAAACAGAACAAAAATGTTCCCGAACGGCTTGTCGCAATTAGTATAAACACAATTATTATTCAAACTTTTTCACAGAGTCTTAATCACAACGGGGAATTTTATGGGAATCGAATGCGGACTTTCGTGGAATGTTAATTGAAATATGAAGTAAATACTGTTTCGCGGTTATCAAGGATTAGTCACTGGAAATGAGTTTATCAAGCGTCCGGAAGCAATTAACTCATCGTTCGTGCAAGTAGAGTCCTGCAGTTTCATGAATATTGCTTTGGTGTGTGTGCAACAGAGATTATATTAAAGCAAGTGATTTCGTTTGTGTTGTGTGGGTGATTTTAACCGGGAAACAATTAATTTCGGCAGAATATTGGGATGAAAATTTCAGAGATATTTCAGTGGAACATACCAGCATTTTGTGTAAACCTGTATTGAACAAAAGTTTTTTTATCTCTCAAAGTTTTGAGTTTAATTTTTCAAATGTAAATATTGAGCAATTGGAATTTCTCTCTCATTGATATTGGCTCATTTTCTGACAAGTATGCAGAATCGTGCATTCAGTCCTCTCCGTGCCGGGTGGCACATGAGGCGAAGACAACTTCACGCCAGTGGCTCCGGTCTGTCGCTGCTTCCGTTGCCGTCTGCACCGTGAATCCTTGTGCATGTAGTTCGCGTTCCAACGTTCTGCGCCAAGTTTCCTTGGACCGTCCCCTTTTTTGTTTACCTTGCGGATGCCAGTGCATGGCTACCTTCGTATGCGAACTGGGATCCATCCTGCAGACATGACCGAACCACGGATTTGTTGTCATCGTTTCCGTAGCAATGTAGGTTTTACGGGATAGGGTTGCTAGCCCTGAGCCCAACCCTCCTCCTTTCTCAGACGGGCTTGGGACCGTCCTTGGCGGAATCGTGCATAGTTCATATTTATTACTAAAACTTTTTACTGGGAGTTTTCGTTTGTTAATTATGTAAAGGTTTACACCCCTCACATGAATTGGTCATCAACTAAAGCATAAAACTAAAAATCTTAGAATTGATAAGACAGGCTTGAAATCTTTTATGAAAACATTTTGTGTCAAAGTATTTGGAATAAAAAAGTTGATAAGAATGTAGTCAGCAAACAGGATGGGAACCTATCTGTACAAATCCTTTTTTCTGCAATAAAAAATATTATGTTACAACAGCACAAGTGGGCTAATACTCCAGGTGACTTGGATCGTTTCCTCACATTCAGACTTTTGTATTGATTAACCTTGAACTTGCAGACAAGCTCACTGTCTGCGCTTCGGGAAAATAAAATAAAATGGCAAAAATGCTCATTTGCATGCATCTTTATCACGCACACCCCAGGACCGGTTTCGTGCTGTTTGCACTCATCAGGTAGCGACAGTAGGATCAGGATCCGCATGCGATTGAAACCGTGAAATTAAACGGTGGTAAAGGGTTCTAACTTTCAATATATATATATATATATATATATATATATAATATATCTATATATCATTATATCTGATATATAATCGGTATGCAAATGCTAATGGCTTAATAACATTTATTTACATTAACTTAGGTGTATAACTTTAGGTTACTAATTTTACCTCTGTTTCAAGACTCACAGAATGAAAACTTTCTGTCTCTACTTGACGACGACGAACATCAATAATTTGTCGAGTTTAACTGCTGTGGATGTAACCAACACAATGCTTTGATTTTCATCAGCGTCTGAGGCTTATAACTAGGACGGATGTGGTGATTCTGCTTTTCAAGAACGAAAAAAAAGTTGCTTTAAATCTAAATTTGTGTACCACTTTGCCATCAGTTCACTGCGAATTTGAAATAATTTATTTTCTCCATCTGACGATGGCCATATACATAATAACAATTAATTAATCAAACATTTTATGCAGTAAATGTACTATATTGAATCAAGCAACAATTATTCAAGAACTCAAGGATTTATGGTTAAAAAAGTTAATACTTTACAAGACCACAGGATTACAATACGAATATAAATGTGAAAAAATTATAGTATATAACGAAAAGAGTATAGTAAATGTATGGCTCGCGATTGGTGTTCGTTTGCGTATATAAATTTAATTGCGCTTTGAATATCGCCAGGCAAGGAGAGTCCACTACATGTTGGATTGATGGATGCAACACTCGTATTGGTAAAGTTGCATAATCGGCAAAGTAACAATTATGAATTTCGGTATTTTTCGAATTCTAATCAATAGGTTTCCCATTGAGTAAACATGATAAACGAAGTGTTTTACAATGTTGTTATTTATAATTCCATTTTCAATATTTATTCGTGGATTCCGGTAGCGGATGCACAATGTTTAAATTGCAAACTAATAAACCATTTCTAATGACAAATACAATGAAGAAAATATAGACTGATCAGCAATAATTTTTTCGTAATATAAAAACATTTTTTGATAATCGGTCTAAAGAAACATTAAATTGATGAACATTAGTTTAAGCAAGTCACCAGAAAAATGTCCACATCTGAACATCTACACGTATCTTTATCCTGTCGAATTAATCGTTCGATTAATGAAAATTGACACAACATCAAATTAGATTTTGATTAATTTTGAAAGGTCGCACAGAGAACACATTTTCGATACATTACTCAGATACGTTCTACATATAAAAATTAGCAGAATTTATTTTTAGTTGATCGCGCTTTGGTGTGGAAGAATAAAAGTTGTCGTGGATCAAACATACATTGTTTATAATGTCCCACTCAGAATAGTGAAATCGTTCATCTGTTAGGATAGGAATTTTACAATTATTTACACACAATGATTTCATTTAGAAGCAGCATTTATAAATCGCAAAATCGTCATCATACCTTGCCATAAACTGATGAGAAAATACATGAAATAAGCTGGTCAATCGATAAGATTACACAGATTAAAATCCTGTGTGATTCTTATATCGGGTTTATTGTGGTGTAATTTGTTTGTTTCCCAAGGTGAAATTGTTTTTATTAGGCATGGTTTCTTTATCGTCGGTATAACGACTACGCGTGAACTCAACTTCGAGTTAAATTAAAAGATTTGATTACCTGATACTGAATATGAAACATTTTAATTGAGTGTTATTGTCTAGATATATCAACACTTGAACTCTCGGTAAAACCAATAAAACTAGATGGTAAAATCGAGAATGTGTTTTCCTCTAGATATTTATGTGGCTTCGACTTCTAAATAATGAGAGACAGGAAAAGAAAAAAACTTTAGCCTACTTACTACTAACTGGATACTCTATTAAATTAGAACAAATACCATGATGAACCAGTAGCGATTGTATGCCACTGTAAGATAAGTTTGGTGAGACGAACCTGTTTAACCACACGCGTCTAAACACATAGATATGAAGTTGTAGTGGTAACTGATTCTACGGCGTTACCTCTTCTAGGTTTATACTGAGAGTTATACGATGTAGAAAAATATGGGGGGGAATTGTTATATAATCCTGTAAGGAATAGAGACTTATGGTAATTCTTTAGAATCTTCGCAGCTTTACCACTAAATATTATTTTTTACTTTCTCCAATTTTTTTCGATCTTGTATTGCTGTTGGATATAAATCAGAGCATTGTGGTTTACCGAAAAAGAAAGAAGGAATTGGGATTGGTAATCCAAAACGGTGTAAATTAGGGTTGTCACCACGTGGGTCACCGGACGTTTGACGTTCTAAATTGAAAGATTAACTGAAAATCATTTTGCAACTTCTCAACGAGTATAGATAAGCCATCTCTTCGTGGAGTGTCAATCCCTATTTGTTAAGTCTGTACTTTCCTCTAGGATGAGCTTTACCTGTGGAGCGAGCAAGTATGGCCACTACCTTGGAAGACAAAACAATAAGCTGCAAAACATGGTAGCAGGCCTTCATTAAGGTGTATAATTGTTGGGCGAGATTATCCTGGATGCAAATCAATCCTAGATTCAAATAATATTGTGCTTTCGAACATCCTGCGCCCTCATTTCTACGGGTTTATCATGATAATACCGCTGCTAGATGCAAAAATGTCTTATTTTTGTTGGCATGAAAGCGCTAAATTTCATTGGTCATGATAGCAGATATATGGTTCCCATAAAAACAAACAGTATTACTTCAATGCCACAAGCTTTTAGTGTTGGCTGTTATCTTCACAGGAAGAGATGTTTTAATTGATTCTTGATACTACACGCGGTATTCGCTTAAAGCAAATTTGCCGTATTTCATTAAGCTGAACTCCAGGATTATTGAAGTTCGTTTGCATATTTGCATCAATAGAGTGGCATCTGAGGGATAACTAGAATTTACTATGTATTTCCAGTCAGACGATGAAGATTTTATTTTTTTCATTTTAAAACGATGCATCTAAATAATATCTTATTTGTAATTGGGTCCAATTTTCTTCGGATATAGTCGAACTATTCTAATTTTTGGGATATTTTTCTAAAAACGGATCTTGTGGATCGCATGAATTGCTATCAACCTTTCGTCTCATTGACGCACGTTTTTTAGCCTCCTCCAAGAGATCTTGTTGCTTTGCAAATTCAACTATGATGTGCCGCAATGTCAGGTCATAGCCATCAATATGACAAATTTACTATTGCGCAGAAGCATATACTATATTTCACGCTCTATTTTATCGCATGACCAGTGTAATATGTAGCTTGCTGATCCTCATGAACTCACTAATTTTGTAAGCCTTAGAACCACTTGATAAACTATTTTGTTTTATCTGGATTCGTGACTTAAAAACCATTCCACTCCCATATTCGCAAACACTTGAAAATGCTTGTAGCATACCCATGCAAGTGCTTAGGCTCATTAACCATCAATAGATCATGCACCTAGACGAAATTTCTTTGTTTGACCGGAGAAATGAGAATGCATTGAGCAAAGGTTTGTTTTGAATTTCGAGGTCGAAACTTAGTCGAAAGTTTTATAAAGTTAGACGGAGACCTTAGCATAACTACACAGACGATGCTTATTTTTTATTCCCGCATACTGAGCAGATTCTTTGAAACTATCTGTAACAGTGAAATCAAGATAAATTACCGCTTGCTTCACCTTTAATTAACATCTGGTTTTTGCACTCACATCTAGTTGCGTTGCAACTAAAAATTTATTCAGGATGTAGAACATTTTCATATTCAGCTTCGAGTCATAAATATGCGCCTATTCAATTACCTACCCGGAAAGATATTACCGTTATTTTATTATTAAATTTTTAATTTCAATGCCAACTCCGGAAAAGAAATAAGATCGAATTTAGCCGGGTATGAAGTTGCTTTCCATGTTGAAAATATACTTTCACAGCAACAACTGAGCACAAAACATTTAATAAGTATCAGTGCTTTTCTCAATCTTTAATCTTAAAATATTATGGAGTACACGTTTCTTGACCAGTGATGCACTAACTTCTGATTTTATATTAACTATTTTATGAGAAAGATATCTGAGACTTGAACCATTAAAATCTTTTTGTAGTAATCTTTCCAAAGGTGTTCTTTAAAAATATGTTACAGTTTTAGATTCTGAAACTCGAAAAAAATCGAAACCGGTGCAATATCGGCTTATTTCATCGCGTTAAGTCTTGCCATCTTCAAACGTCATTGTAACTTTAACAAAGTTTCCAAACTTTATACTTGATTAAAATAGTGTAGCGGTTGATCCAGCGAAGGTTTGTGATTATTCTACCCAATAAACCGCAACACACTTCCCTACGTGACAAGAGATACAGAACCAAAACCATTACACACGAAAGACTTGTCCCAAAACAGAACACATGAGCGACGTGAATAATGTATTCAAATGGTTTACATATTTACACTCAATATTCAAGATTCAAGAATTTATGTTCACAAAAAGCACATAGCTTCACAATTACCATATCATAGTAAATATACGTTCAGGAAATAGGTATAAAATAAACATGTAATGTCAAGTATAGTCAAGTTGTATAGTTACCATGAGTCAATATGCAGGTGTCGTCAAATCGTCATGCAACATATAAGTATCCAAATTTCGAATAAACGTTCCGATGCTGGGAGAGATGACAAGAGTTTCGGGGAGGGAATTCCAAAGGAAACAGACACGTACCGGCGACAGCTGATACGGGAGTGGGGAATTTGCAGTGTCGCTGAGTGGCTGCGTGTATGACGTGACTCACGGTATTCGAATAAATGTTTTCAGGGATGATGTGGGGTATTTAATATTTTATATGTTAGTATCACCGCTTCGAAGGCTTCTTTGAAGGGGAGTGGGGAGCCTCAGTTTTGCAATCGTTCCTCGTACGTTAGTTTCCGGAAACCTCTTACGAGTTTGGTTGCGCGATGGTATATTTTGTCAAGCAATATTATATCCTTTTTAACCACGGAGTCCAAGCTTGTGATGCATGTTCCATGGTTGGAATTATATAGGCGTTCATGATGGTGGGCAACGTTCCTGGCGAGAAGGTTCTGAAAATCCGTCGCAGCATACCTAGAAGCTTGGAAGCACGCTTGTAGATAACCTCACAATGCAGGCTGTTCTTCAGGCTGCCGCATATCCAGACTCCAAGATCCCTTTCCGATTCGGTCCAGCTCAAAATCATTTTCCCAAAGTGTTATTGGTACTGGAATGGCTTACCAATTTGCAAAACCTTGCATTTTTGGATATTGAATGGCAAATTATTCCGTACCGACCATTCGTGTAGAGCATCTAGATCACGTTGCAGCTGTACACAGTCCGCAATTGTTTTTATCCGGGTCCAAAGTTTAATGTCATCAGCAAAAAGAATCACCTTGCATGCGAGCGTCTCTGGTAGGTCGTTGATGTGAGCCAAGAAAAGTACTGGCCTGAGGACTGAACCTTGCGGTACGCCACTAGAGGCATCAATAGCCTGTAATAGTACCCCGTTGATTCGAACGATCGCCTTACGCCCACTGAGGTAACTTTCAAGCCATATGAGTAGCTGTCCGCTGATACCCATCTGCTTCAGCTTTTGTAATAGTCGAAAGTGATCAACTCGATCGCAAGCTTTAGACATGTCCAGATAACAAGCGTGGATGCTAGCTCCTTCGTCAACCGCTTGGGTCCAGTCATTTAAAACCGTCAACAGGTTTGTCAAGCATGAGCGAGATTTACGAAAACCATGCTGCGCTACAGATAGCATATTTTGTGATTCCACGTGATGAACTATATTTTCTGTCACTATACGCTCTAGAACTTTGGATATCACAGGAAGTAGGGTGACAGGACGGTAGTTTGCCGGATCTGAACGTCTACCGCCTTTGTAGATAGGTGAAATTACCCCTGTCTTCCACTCTGTTGGCACCACTCCTTCAATTAGAGAATGTTTAAACAATTCACACAAAGGTTCACACAGCTGCTGGTCACAGGATTTTAGTATAGTCGGAGTGATCCCATCCGCTCCAGGGGATTTCCTAGGGTTCATTCGACACAAATGTCGTTGTATAATCACTGGATTTATCTCGATCTCAGTCAGCTGTTGCGTCACTGTTGATGGCGGTAATTCTTCAGTCGATCGAATCGCTAACGGACTAAATACTTTAGCATAAAATTGAGCGAGAGCATCAGCTGTTTCCTTTGCTGAGACTGTTAAGCCATCGTCAGTAAGAACAGGAAACACCCCTGGTTTCACGCTCGATCGAGCATTGACAATCCGATAAAGCAATTTAGGATTTCCTTCCATTTTCCAAGATAGAAAGCGATGGAAATTTTGCTTGTCTTCTTTGATGAGAGTGTTTACTTTGTTGCGAATTCCGCAAAATTGTTGCCACGACGCATCAGTCTTGGTATTTCTGTGTTGAAACCAAGCAGATTTCCTTTGCCCGATCCATTTTTTCGTGCGACAACGAAGCTTAAAGCGAAAGTCACTTAACCTTCGTTCATTAACAAATCGCGAATTTTGATATATGTTCGACTGAAGTCTTTCTGTGATTGCGGTGCAATGTGTTTCCGTGTTGTGATAATCAAGCACTCGCCAATTTACTAAGCCAAGCGCGTCACGTAAACTCACGTAGTCGATCCTTTTGAATAGTTTCGCGGACTCACATACTCGTCTAGCGCTGCATACAAATTCAAAACCTAACACAAGATGATCACTTCGACCGAGAGGGGCAATGTAGTCAAAACCTTCAACTGCTGTTGCCTCGGAAGTAAGGATTAAATCTAAAACGGACGGTAACTCTGATCCTCTTTTGTGAGTAAAGTCGGACACATGGTTATGCAGTGAAATCATGTCGATCAGCTCACGGAATTCATGATCAGTTGTGTGTAGAGGATGATCTGATCTGTTAAAAAGATGAGGAAGGTTGAAGTCCCCCATGACCAGTAATTAGGAGCTTTGCATCTCTCCGGCATATTTTAGAGCCTCTAATAACCTGTCGTTTTGAGCATCCGTCGAAGATGGAGGGCGATATATTATACCAATGATGCAGTACTCCTGTGACTCCTGTGTAAGGCTACACCAGAGGGTATCTTCTGATTCGAGGTTAGGATCGTGAATTTTCATTCACTGAAGACGTTCGTTAAAGTATAAAGCCACACCACCACCTTTTCGTGGACGATGGTTCCGTAATAATATCATATTTGAGATCGACAGTTCCCTTCCATTCATACAAGATTGAAACCAGGTTTCAGTCACAGCAAAGAGGTCTGGTGAGTATCGTTTGCACAGCTCGGTTAGTTCAGCCAATTTATTAAACAAACTTTGGGCACTCGTATAGAGACACTTTATTGAGCTTTTAGCATGTAACAACGAGTCAGTAACAGTATTTATTGGTCCGACGCTGTCAACGTCGGACTTTTGTCGTTTTTTGATGCAAGTTGAGATATTTTCACTGGCGACTTTGAGTCAGACTCGGATGCTTTTGCAATGGAAGGCTGCAATTTGACTTCAACAACTTTGGGATTGCACAATCTAACGTTATCGGGTAATCTCTTTCTGTATAGTTTTAGTTCGAATCGGACAGCATCTGTCATACTACTTGACAAAAATGTAATCTAAAGTGGATTTGAACATTTTCCTTGATAGTTTGGCGAGCAAGGTATTCGGTATGTGTCGACGACTACAGAATTTGAAGAGCCCATAGTCTCGGCAATAAATGACCGCTGTTTACGATCGTGTTCTTTTCTTTCGTAAACCGTTGTGGCTCCTGTATATTCAGGAACGTCGAGCAGAATAATACTCCTTGATGATGTTTGATCCCGACCATTGGGTGTTCGTTGCCTTTCCCACCAAGGTACGTCAGCATGTATACGTTGGTGTGAGTCACTTTGTGTTTGGAGCAAATACGAATTGAGTAGGACATTTTCCATGTCCCTTTCGTTGGCAAAAGTGATCTTAAGCAAACGCGGTTTGTCTTGGTTCGGGGACTTCGGGTGACGAGCGAGCCGAGTTACCGATACCGGGTGTATACCATCTAAGCCAATTCGATTGCAATTATCTGACCAACTCTCAAGGTCATGTTTTTGCCCTGCATGAAAGAGCGTGATTTCTAACTCAGTAATATTGATGCAAATTACGCTTAAATTCTTCCCGTGTTTAATAGAGTATATTGGCTTCTTATGATGTGAGACGGTTTTGCTCAGAACTTCCTCTTTCGCCGGAAGTGTAGGCGTCTGTGCTCCCGTCAAACACTTACCTGCTTTAGTCACCATATGGGCAAATGTTGGGTTGTTAGTGTGTGATGCAACTAGACGTTGGGGAGTCTTGGCTTTAGTGTTCGCAGTTTTATTCGATGATGACCACGGGAAGCAGGGTTCAATAGGACCATATTTGTTGCATCCGGATAAGCACTCACAACACTCAGTCAAGGGTGCGCTCTTTGGTGTAGTTTTCTCATGCTTTTTACCGCCTTGAGCAACATCTATTTCGGGTAGAATTGTGTTGACAATTGTATCTACTGAACATTATAATAGAACAATGACGAAATATGTACGATTAATAAAATAAAATTTACAATGATAAACATTCCATAATACTCCTCCCCACAGCGTTAGAAGAGAGTGAAACGCTCGAAACTGGAAAAAGTTAATCCGCATAGTCTGCAAGATTAGCAGGCCACCTGAATCTAAGACCTTATCGACTTTTATGAATTGGGAAGGATGAGTCAGAATATGGGAGAGAGGCACACTGGGAACAATAGAAGTAGTCATGGTTAAAGGAAAATCTGTCGGCATCGGGGGTACCACTTCGGGTGTGAACGTTTGAGGGTGGTGTTTCGTTTGATGAAAACTACCTTCAAGCGGTCAATATTAACTGTATCTTGAGCACTCGATGACGAAGTATTTGACACAGCGTCTAATAACTTCGATGGGTCCAGTGTATGGGGTTTGCAGGGGTTAGCGCGTGTGATTAGTTGGAATGAAAATAAAAGCAAATGAAGGTAAATCACTTGGCAAGTAAACGTTACGAGTGTTTGGGCTAGTGGGTGTGGTAAGTAATTGGCGCACAAGGGGTCGTAAACGATTGAAATAGTTGGGATCAGTAATGTCTGCTGTCACGTCATGGATGCGATCAATTAACCAGAGAGATAAAGTGGAGTTCTGTTAACTTACTGTCCTGCGGAACACCCCAAGATCTACTTTGACAGTAACACGTAAACCAAAGAAGGATCGATGGCAGGGTATCGGCGCAGTTTTCCATGTGACGTAATTGCAGCTTTCATCTGTGGATTGGAACCGTTCAACAAGTCCGTTAGCGCAACAAAATAAGCTGTTGTTTCATGTGATTAGCACCTAGAAGAATAGTCAACTGACAGAAAAGGATGGACTGAAACTTCGATCCACAATCCGTAGTAATAGTTGACGGGACAACGTAATTACTGACCGAGTTTTGCAGACAATTTTTTAGCTACGGTTTCTGCTGTAATATCGGTAACAAAGATGGCTATAGGCCAGCGATCTAAATAGTCAACACAAGTTAAAATGTATGTGAAAACATTAAAGATAGCCAGAAGATCGACAATGTCAAGATGAACGTGCTGAAAACGTTGACTCGGTGGAGGAAAAGATCACGGGTAACTTACAGTATAACGTTGAAATTTGCTGCGTTGACAGTGGATACAGGTTTTGTCTAATTTTAAATATCCGCTCAAATGTTTGGCCAAACATAGCTATCAGTGATCAACTTACTAGTAGCACGATGCTGGGATGGGAAAGGGAATGAAACTGTTGAAAAAATTGACTTCCTAAGTAACTTTTGTACTAAAGGACGGGGATGGTAGTCGGAATAAATCATATAATTAAATCAAAAGGAAATTGGATATAAGAACGGGTTGAACTCTGAGGAATGATGTAGATTGATATTGCTGTAAGTCACTGTCATGTTGCCGAGACTCTGATAAATGCTCACAATCGAAATTCGATCGACTGATTGCGGTGAGTTGCATGCGAGAAAATGCATCTACAACTCTGTTCGATTAAGAAAACACATAGCGTATATCACTCATAAAACGCGGAATATAATCAAGTTGACATATCTCACGGGATGAATATGAATCAGCAGACAGAGCATATGTCAGAGGTTTGTGGTCCGTCCAAACACTGAAATTACGGCCTTCAAGCAAATGTGAAAAATGGCTAACAACATAGTATATAGCTGATAATTCACGGCTAAATGTGTTGTGACTTGTTTGAGCGGGTTGGAGACGACGGGAAAAGAATGCAAGCGGTTTAACAACACTGTAAATACTTCGCTGTTGGACAGCACCGAGTGCTTCATGGGATGCATCAGTGGCAAGCAGAAGGGAAGCATGAGGATTCATGGACATGCAGGATAATTTAAAGGCTTCACATAATACGGTCTTCAATCGTTGAAACGATTCACACAGCATCAGCTTTCATTTTAAATTGAGGCTCATTTCCGCGTAACAAAATCGGTCATTGGTTAGGATTTGTCAGCAAAATTTGTAATGAATCTTCTGTAATATTTGACTAAAGAAAGGAATCGACGTAAATGTCGAAGAGGAGTCGGACATGGATAGTCGTTAATTGATGAGAACTAATCAGACAAGGAGCGAATTCCGTTTCTATCGACATGATGTCCTAACATTTCAATGAAAGCGGTGCCAAAAGGCATTTATCCGGGATAATCACACTGCCAAACTGGGAAAGTCACCGAAACAACACACGCAGATGTTCTGCGTGTGCGCGCAACAAGGACATCATCAATATATACATGAACAAAAGATAATCCTTGAAAGTCTTGGTCTATGAATCTCTGGAATGTTTGAACAGCATTGCGTAAACAAAAGGGCATTTTCAAAAATGCGAAAATACCAAAGTTGTGGTGATGGCTGTTTTCGGGATTTCTTCTTCGGCGACAGGTATCTGGTGATAAGCACGCACCATGTCCAGTTTAAAAAACACAGTATTTACATGCAAGGAAAGTTCGAAGTCATGTATTTCGGGAATATGATAGCGATCGGGAATAGTAACACTGTTATGAGCACGGTAATATTCACATGAACGTCAGGCTTCAGCTTTAATCTTCTTCACCATGTGAAGGGGGCTTGCCCAAAGCGATTTGAATGGTCGTATGGTTCCAAGCTCAAGTATGTGTTCAAACTCACGGTTTGATACCTCGAACTTGTTTAGAGCCAAACGACGGGATATGTTGAACGCTGGAGGACCGCGGGTCAGAATGTGGTGTTTTACGTCATGTTTAACAGTATCAAATTGCAAACACGGTTCAAAAACTTTAGATATTTCTTTCGCTTAGTCACTGAACGCTGATTGTATCTCAGAGGTGAGTACTTGAATGGTTCGGATGGGAAATCACAGAAGTTCCCAAATGAATTAATTTTTGTTAAATTTTCAATTAGCTGACGTCCAGCCGTATTGAGTGAAATATCAAAATGTGAAGAAAATCTTCGTCCAGAATTTGTATTTTGACATCGGCGAGCGTGATAAACTATCGTATGTTAGGTCTGAGACCTAATTCGACAGAAAGTAGAAGTTTTCGGACCGTTCGCCTCCTGTAGCATCTTCGATGATGGGTTTTTGGGTTCCATGTTGGATGGTGGGATGACGCTAATTTCCGCACCAGTGTCGATTAGGAATCCCATTTTATTGGCCCTGTCAGTCAAGTATAAAATACTACCGTGAGTGCTGCCCGACAGAGCTTTCGCGTCTACCGCCTGGTCTCGTGGTTTCCCTTACATGTTTTTGTGACATTTGAATCATAATTGTGGTAGATGATTGCAAAAATTAGTACGAGATTGTGCGACATTCTGTACTTGCAGGATAAGCTATGGAGCATAGATTTCAACTTTTCTAAATCTCGTTGCACTGGTGTGTTAGAATCATCGACAGTCGTGTGATTTACGTGAGATAGTGTAGCATTGTGAGAAATGTCATGTAGTTCATCTTCAATGCGAGCTAGGTGTTAGAGACCGGCGTTCCTGTCCATTATGGCCACCATTTTGCAAAAGTCTGTTGTCAGACTTTTTTGCCATAATTCACTAATTATATTGTCATCCACAGGCTTGAATCTTTGTAATTAAAACATGTGTTGTGATGGAGTGTGATCACTTAGTTCTACTCCTGCCAAAACTTCCGTAGGTTTTGCTCGGCAGTGAAGGAAGTACGTGAAATTATGTCATGTTTATGTGCATCGTGCGGATTATCAGCAGGCGGTTGTATATTAAATCAGCAAATTTCTTGGCGACTGACGGTGGCAACACACAAAATACACAATTATACTGGTCTAGTTGATTTTTCACGCAGTATGACTCCAAAAGTGATTCGATTTGTGCGAACCAGAGGCGAGGGTCGTTCATAACCAAAAGGGAAAGTTAAATTTTTTCATAGCAACTGTAGAAATATCCTCAGATGGTGTATCAGGAAAAGATGACTTAAGATCGATTTCGTAAACGAAAAAATATACGGCAGCAAAATCAAAATAAATGGGAGTTTATGGAAAGAACTAAAATTTCAAATAGAAAACTTTTCGGGGATCAATTATTTGTAGTGATTCATCGAGCGATTTCACCAGTAACAGCGTTCAACTTATGATTATTGCACTTAATAATCCGGAACACATTTTTCAACTTAACACGACATACGAAACCAAAACAATCACACGGTAAACTTGTCGCCAAACAGAACACTTGAGCGACGTAAATAATATATTCAAATTTTGTACATATTTACATGTATCATTATAACAAAAACAATGACGAAATATGTACGATTAATAAATTAAAATATACAACAATGAAAACACCGTAATAGCAACTGAAGCTTTCGAACTAGAACTTTTGGTGTAAACGTACAACCCATGAGCGTTTATCGCTATTCAATAAGAAAGAACCAAGCCGCACTGAAATCGGTTAATATTTAACCAATACGTTTGTATGACCTGTCTACTCTGATATATTATGTGATTGACAGTGGTAAACCATTCACGTACACGTGATAAATAATGCAGCAAGATGATATAAACTCCAGCGCTATCAAATTTTCCAGCGTAATCTATCTTAAGCCTCAAGTGTTTGATTTTGCGCAATCAATATATAAATCCTTAATACCCCATCACAGATTTGGCATTGAACCGATTAGGTACATTTTATCATTTCGAAAGTTTTCCAGAATGATTCTTTTGATTTACACTATGAAAGAAATGAAATGAAATCAGGTAAATTCGGTTAAAATTACTTCATAAATTCAACTAGACACTTAAGTTAAATTAAATTACGCAGAATTCAATGTGATCAGCTATAAAATGTCAACTGGTGAGTTGAAGTTTTTGACGTATCCTGACAGGATTAACTTAGGCGCGTTTCGATAAGCATACGGTATGTATGTATAAAATAACAAGACTGATTCATACAAAGCATCACACATCAATAGACTGCAAATTAACATAGTAATAAATAATAGTATTACATAGTAAATAAAAATGAATAATAATAAAAATGAAGTCTGTTTTTGCATGCAAAAGCAAAAAAAGCAAAAAGGCTTGATTCGTCTATATGTCTCATTTTCAATTAAATTAGTTTCACCGCAAAAGTGAGAAAGACATCACTAAAACATCTCGATATCAAACATTGTACGACTGAAAAATATGAATTCTAACACCAATCTACAAAGGTGACAGCTTTCTAACCAGCAAATTACCGCCCTTTTATACTCCTTCCTGTGATCTCAATTTTTATGGAGCAAATTTTGTGTGAAAGGATTGTGAGTCTTTCTAAACTTAAAACTTGTTGTTCAGAGAGCAGAATAATTTCCAGAAGTCTCGTTCTTGCTTGTCTAACCTACTGGAGATAAAGAACTACTGGAAACTGGCAGTGGATGCGAGTGGTTGCGTGCATGCGTGTTAAACAGAAAGATCAAATGCTTTGGATCGCGGGAACCATTCTATACTTCTGAGTATGCTTCAGAAGTTCGGTATTAGTGGTAGCCTTCCAACCTGGATAAGAATCTACCTCTTTGATTGCCAGGCAAGTGTACATATCGATTGTGATGTCTTGTAGCTTTGAAGCCATTAGCCGGTACTTGCTCCGGTTTTTTGGAGTATATCAATGACCTTCAAAACTCGTCAGAGCCAAGATGTCTCTTTGTGCGGATGATGTTAAAGTTCTAGTCGAATAAAGTCCAGCTAGTAGTTTTGACATATACAGAGGGATTTGAATATATTTAGCAGCTGTTCATAGTGGAACAACATACCATTTAGAATGTTCTAGATAGGTAAAAACTCCCCATTCTTGTACAACCATAAATCTAAACAACTGGGTATTACAACAGCAGGAAAGGACCTCGGCGTTTGGATTAGTAGAAATTTAAAGAACATCATGCGATACAAAGCCGTGTAAAACCAAGAATGCGGTATGCTAGTAATGCTTCGAAGTATTTTTGAATTTGTTCCTTTCTAACATTCCTTTTTCTCCTAAATACATATAAAAGCCGACTGGCTGAATACTTCATGCAAGCTCGGCTACCATTGCTACGAAAAGTCATCCAGGTGCTTAAGAGGATTAATTTGAAAGCAACTAAAATGTTGGGCTGTCTTCCCGACCACCCTATAAGGATCGACTGTTGCATCTTAATTTGGATACACTGGCTTCTAGACGGATGTGATTGGATTGGTGCGTGTTTGTTTCTTATGGAACTCACTACAGTCAGCTGTTGTACAATCATCCATCGAAAGAATTTTCAGTACAAAAGGGTACATTCTTGCTTCGTAATTCCATTATACGACCCTCTCATATAAGTTAATTAAAGAGATTCTCACAATTTTTATCCTAACAAAATTTTTCCATTATACATACAAATTTTATAACTGAGAAAACTTTAAATTTTCGAAGCCAAATGTTTAATGTTTATTACTTGAAGGAATATCCTCAAATGTTTTAGGGCTCTAAGCTTTTTGAAGGATAAATTCTGTAGTAGTGATCTCGATTCTTGAATTTATGGGTCAGCCTTTTTAAACAAGTAAACAACACTAAAACTCCTTAATTTGATACTTTTCCTATAAGAGATAATATGTTCGCAAACAAATATGTATCTATACATTGGATGTGCTTCATCAGAAGAAATAAATTATTAGTTTGTTTCATTCTGAAAAGCAAAAATCGACGATTGTGTGTCGAATTAAACCCACAAACATATAACTCAATATTTCTATTATTTTGATAACTCTTCTGATCAGCAAAACATCCTTAGCCATATAACCAAAATATATGCGCTTTCGTAAAGGAGGTTTAAAGCAATGCAAAAAAACAGATGCTTCGTTTTGGTTAGTGGAAAGAGAGAAAATGTCATGAGCAATGAGTGACAGCCTCCGAATTTTCAGATCACGTTTGGTCAACCTAAGACTAATTTTATTAACAACGATGTCGATATAATAGAACAATGATAGAAACAATAAGATGATGATGAATCTTACACAACATTATCTTTCTCTGCATTTAGCGGAAAGAAAAGTTAGAAAATCTAAACTGAAATTCGTTTATTTCACGAAGAGCGGATTTCTTTCATGTTAAACTTAAATTCTCCGTTCTCTGAATGATGTGTTTTAGTTTCAGGTTAGCAATCTAAAATAGCTACTGGGAATTAACTCAGAGGTTGTCTCCTTTAAAACTGTTAAATTTGTTCTGCGTAAATTTGTTGCAGAATTTGACTATTATATTCTCTCAGTAGGAGGGACAATCTGATGAGTATGTTTACGTAAAAATTCGTTGACCAATAATATAAGAAGCTAAAGCTATTAACAGTGTTTCGCGAAAATTCAAACGCTTGCTTAAAATCAAAAAGTAAATATCATAGAATCACTTGCTGTCCAATGCAATAACTGCTCATGATGGATCCACTTTGCTGTATGGATATTTCTTAGGATTTTCAGGCGCAGCTGCAGCAACCAATTGCAAACGACTAAGGTTCTATTTTGCAATGTGTGATGCTAACAAGTCGCGGCTGACGAATTTATAAATGATGGCCTAACAAATTATGGGCCGGCGTTGAGTACGTTTTATTTGACGGTGATTCTATCAAGTCTGTACAATGAGTGGAAAAGACTTCAGGGGTTACTTGTGTCGACTCATGAAAGGCCAGTGAGGAATTTTCCCAAAAGCAATGAACGCTTATTCGATATTATGTACATTTTGATGTTTTTTGGTGCTTTCTTTCTATATGTACAAGATAATCTATGGATTATATTTAAAACATTTTCTCGAATAAGATTTCACGAGGTGCTATCTTTATCAAAAGAGAAGAAATCGCTCTTCGATAATGATCAGCATAGAACAAGGAAATGGTGAACTACCTTTACTTGTTCACTTTTGAGCATCGGCTTGACAACTTGCGACTGTATCCACGGGAGTATCGACGTGGACCCTTCGAACTCCTAGTTGACTGTCGAATTCTCCTGGTATATTATTACAGAAATTCCACAATTTGTCAGAAGATTTAAGAACTCGTGGTCATAAAAAGAATTTGACAAAGTGAAGGAAACTGTAACTTCTGGCGCGTTTTAAAATATCTATTTGGATAGTGAACGAATGGAATGCATTTCTTGAAGATGCTGGGTATTTAGAATCAACGGTGAAGTTCACTGCATATTTTAACTCCTGTCAGTTTGGTGGAAAATGGCAAACCGATATATTTGTCTCGAATAAGACTAGCTGTTTTGCTGACTCCATAGTTTTGTAAAAGTCAGTGATGAAGCTCACACGGGATTGCTCCATCTATATTTATTACAATGGGGGAAGACATTCATGAAAATATTGTTCAGAGTGTTGGACACTCGTTTATGCCATAACAACAAATGAAATATGGAGGCTAATTTAGCGAAACAGCCATAATTTATCCTGTGCATACTGAACTAAACTCAAGTGAAAAAAGAATAGATGGAACAATGTTTCAATATCGACGTGTCAGGTGCTCAACCGCATACCGTCGAGGGAAATCTAGGTGCCTGATTGGCTTTAGACATCTCCAGCACACGCAACACTTTTTCACACATCGGGTGGTAAAACTCGCGAACGTTCTTCCGGGAGAACTTATATCCTGCAGGAATGTCTCGTGTTTCATGCGGGGTTTTTGCCGTAACTGGGGTAAGTTATGTCCTGATTGAAATCCCTAATTGCAATACAAGCTTGGGTAGATCACCTTTTAGTGTTATTCTATGAAGAAATAAAATTTTACATTTTTTCCATTTTTATATACGATTCTACTTCCGCTGATCTGTCACGGTGCTGGTGAAGGTATGTTTTCTTTTTCCAGAATATGTTATAACGCGGTTCTCCCTAAATACAATCCAGATAATATCTTGGCTTCGTGAGAGACGAAGATTTCAAATGAAACAAAACGAAAAAAATCGTTCTAGCAATGGTAGGTGGTTCTCTACAGATTTACACACAAATAAATTCTGGACGCTTGATTGACTTGCTAGCCACTTAATAAACTGTGATAACTGAACTGTACTATAAAGATCATGTAGTGATAAGGTTAGAAGCGGTACTGCGATTTCACAAACCATTTGCTTGCCATAGACGCAATTCTAGGCTTGTATACTGGGTTTTTCTCCCACAGACTACAAAATCTTCCTTTCAGTTCACTAACGATTTCAATGTAAGTGAAAACTATGATAGAATTTTTAAGTATTCTAACGAGTTGCGAGACAAGCACGCTCTTCTGAAAGTCGTGAAAAAGCATTATAGGCCACCCTGGTGGACTCCTAGAGTTCGTCGGTCTACCAGCAAACGGGATTTTTATGGCGGCAATGTAAGCAATCTCTCACTTCTGGTAATTGGGTCCGATACAAAACCGCTGGGAACGACTGTGTTAAAATACACCCTTTGCTCAAACAGGAGTTTGAGTTTTCCTTAGCTAGGGATGCTAAACCCGTTCCGAAAAGATTTTAAAGCTACACTCCATCGAAAGGCAAAACCAGTGAAAGTAAACGAGATTTGAATCTGGAGGACGAAAAACTAGCTGACACCGAAATGTCTAAGCCGACTACTTTCTTCAGGATCTTCATTGGCATTCATAGCCGTGATAATTCTCTAAATGCTCTGTCTAGGTTGTTTAATCTACTACCTGGTGCTCCTCCACTAGATAAGTTGTCCTTAAATGAATCTGAAGTGTATAAAGCACTTTTCCATGTTTTCGTCAACAAAGCTGAGGGACCCGATGGCATCCGCTCAATTATGCTAAAGAATCTTGCCTCAGTGCTTACCGAACCGTTGTGCAACTTCTTTAATTCATGCTTGAAACTGGGAGTGGTTCCTAGTGAGTGGAAGCAAGCCATAATCGCAACAATACACAAGGGTCGTCGCATGTCAACTCTTGGGTTCTATGACCTGTCAGCCTGACTAGCATCGTCTCAAAAGTATCGGGAAAACTGCTGCGTGACAAAATCTGTCTGCATCTTTGTCGGTATTCTCTACTATGTGTAACTCAACATAGATTTCTTAAGGCTAAATCCTGTCTAACTAACTTTTTAGTTTTCTTATTACTGCCACTAAAAGGATGGATGCAGGGAAGCCTGTCGAATTCCTCTACCTAGACTTCAGCAAGAATTTCGATTTCATAAATTAACCGCATTCTAGAGATTAAGCTAGCAGCAAATTGCGTACGAGGTAGTTCACTTGCTTGGATAAAGGTCTTTCTTAGAGTTAGGACATTTATGATTTGGGTAGGTTCTACGCTGTCGAACTAAAGGGACGTGGTCAGTGGTGTACCCCAAGGGTCAGTACTCGGTCCCCTTCTATTCCTGATTTTCATTTATGACTTGTCGTCTGCATTGAAGTACACATGCTTCATTTTCGCGTATGATGTGAAGTTCATCGGATCAACATATGTAGATACCCTTATGCACGACCTTGAACGGGTCATAAACTGGTCATACAAGTGGGACCTCCCACTTAACCTTAATAAGAGCCAACTCTTGTCGGCACTGGTTTCTAAGATTTCAGTCCAGGTGTCAGAAAATTCTCTCAGCGTTAACGCCACATAGCGTGTTAAGGATTTGGGAGTACTTGTCAGGACTGACTTTAAATGAGAGGACCAATGCGTCAACGTGCTCGCAAAGTGATATTTCGGCTGAGATCCGTGTTATGCAGCGAGAGAACCGATGAATTCATGCCCATTTACAAAGAAATATTTCCGCCGCATTAGGAATATTGTGTACATGCGTGGTGACCTTAATATAAGAAGGACATCGTTCGACTCAGAAGCGTACAGCGGCTCGCGGCTCGCATGATTGAGGTTCAGCGAGGAAAACTTTACGCTGCAAGCCTTAAGTCCCTAGACCTTTTCTCTTCTACGCGCCGTCGTTTGAGAGGCGACTTAATTAAAACCTTTAAATTCTTGAAACGGTTAAACGGCGTTATCATGAACGACTTCTTCGCCTCAATACCCGAGCTGGGCACCTGCGGACATTCACTCAAACTTTTTAAGGAACGATGTGGAATTGACTCCCATAAAAACTTTTTCAGTCTCAGGGTGGTAAATTTTTGGAACCGGCTTCCAGAAGAACTTATATCCTGCAGTTTTATCGCGAGTTTTAAGAACGGTTTGGACCACATCTGGGGTAAGATTTTTATTGAATTCTCCCCTTAATTTTTATGCAAGATTAGGTAGTTCACAATTCATAGCGTTGCTGGTAAATCGAGTAAATGCTAGATTTCTTTTTTCAAATACCCAAATTCCTTAAACTGACCTTTAACCGTACTGGTAAAGAGAAATTTATTTTTATTTTTTCAGCATCATTCATAACGAGGTGCTTCCTAAATACAACACGTATCATTTCTTGGGGTCGTGATTGTCGAGGATATCCTAAGCACAATAATAAAAAACGCTTCAGTATTGGTGGTTGCTTCTCTGCAGCTTTCCACCTAAAGAAATTCTGGACGCTAGATTGGCTAGTTAGCCACTTACTGTCCACTGCAATTGAACTGAACTAAACTACACTGAACGAAACTACACTGACGGTACGTTCAACTTCCACATAATCCATTTCCAAATCGCTGTTCTTTGATTTTGCTGTAAATTGGTAATCAATTTATCGCATTATATACACATCATAACTAGAATCAACATATTTTATTACGTTTTGAAAATTTATATATATATCTATCTATTGAAATTCAAATTTTTAAAAAATCTGACTATGCCTAAAGTGTCCTATCTCTGTATTTCAATCGAATGTTGTAAAAAAGTAGTGGGAGGCATAGCTTGTGACGTGTGCCAGAGATGGGCTCATCCAAAATGCTCTAGCATTCTTGCCAAGCAATACGAAACGTATTGTAAAAATAGTTTCATTGAATGGGTATGCTGGGAGTGTAAGCGAAAAGCAAGGAAAGTTTTCCTGAGGACCTCTGCCAGTAGTTTGAACAATGTTGTAGCGGAAAGTACGAATTCTTCATTGTCCTACGCCGAAGTCGTAAGAAAAAAACACCCCCTTCAACAAAACCTGTCCCTGTCCGCAGTACCATTTGTAAGGATCGACAAGAAACACAGGGGGTAAAAAGAACCCTAAAAAGAAAACCGTCGATAACGATAAATGTCCGGTAAACCACAGCAAGCTAACTACGTTGCTTTAGAAAGGCAAAGAAATGCCTTGGCTGAGCAAGTTAATAAGCTTGCTGCACCCCATAAAATGGCGGAAACGAGGCCATCTCGCACTTTTCTCATCCTAACTAGGGAAGAGCCGCTGATTCGCGAAAACAAATCCCGGCGCCAAATGGACCGTTCCAAGGTTCAAGACATTTTGCGCATGGCAGGGCTAATTAACTGCCAGGTAAAAAGGGACCATCGTGTAGGCCAGTTAAACACAACTGTAAGTAGCGCTCGTCCGATCTTGGTAGAATTTATAAACCAGCAGGACAGGGATACGCTTCTTTTAAAAAGTGCTTACCTTGAACGCTACGCAAATGGACGTTTCAAAGTTGTCCAGAATACAGGGCCCTTACCACATTTTCATGGAAAGCGTTCAAAAGCGCCCGTGACTGGCTTGAAAACTTTCATAAAAGGGATCAACCTTAGCCACCATAAAATGTTTTAGTCATCTGCTGTAGTCGTCAATGAAAATGTACTCCAAAATGGCCCGCCAGTAGAATACGTGTGCATGGAAAACTCGCTTTTCAGTAGGCTCCTGAACGAGGAAAGTCTATGTACAACTGCCATTAGGCCGGTGCAAGCTCGTTCGCAATGGCAGTCTAGCCACTTATCAACTTCTTCGGTTTCAAAAAACAGGGTATCAGCGACGGTGCTCCCACCCCGAGTAAAGGTGGATCAAAATGTGCGCAGAATGGAAATAACTATGTACTGTACACAAATGCTTGCAGTATACGTGATAAATGGGGTGAGCTGCTGGTTGCTTCACTGGAAAATCAGGTCGACATAATTGCCATCTCCGAATCATGGTTGAAACCAGATGATCATGTTCCGTCATTTGTATCAACGAAGTATGCCATCTATCGTCAGGATAGGGATACTGGTGCTACGGGAGGGGGAGTGGCAATTATGATAAACGAAGATCTTGCCACAGTGAGACATCGATAAAGATTGCTTCTCATTCAATCCAACTAACATCGGTATTTCCTACTGTCGCTAGGAGAAGACTGGCACTTGCATGTGCTTATAGAGGCCCGACTACTTCATCATTAGACGATCAATTACTGATGGACACATTGAAAGTACTAAAAGAGCAATGCAACGCATTACTAATTGCTGGAGACTTCAATCTCCCAGGCATTTTTGGCGTACTGAAATTTCTTCACCAGAGCCAGTTGAGTCGCAACATCTAAACTGGTTTCGTGTCGGGGCCTTTTATCAACATGTCAGGAAACATACAAGGTTTAGAACAGGACATACTCCGTCAACTTCAGATTTGGTTCTATCGTCTCATGAGAGAGATATTCATGGAATCAAATACCTTTCGCCATTAGGCAAGAGCGACCACGCTGTAATTCTTCTTGACTGGACTTTAGTCCATCCTAGTCCCCAAGTAAATATGTCCCGCTACTTTGGTCGAATGGACATCGTCCAACTACAAACTCAAGCAATGAATCTAAGTTGGAAACCAGACGAATTAGAACGTAGTGTAGAAATCAGGTGGAATAATACAAAAGGGCAACTTTTACAACTACAGGATAGTTTTGTTCCACTACAACGGGTGAGAACGCGAGGAAAACCACCCTGGTGAAGCGCGTCTATTCGCAAGGCTATTAGATGTCGTGCCCCACGCTAGGGGACTTACAAATTCTGTGGAACTCACAGATCTAGACTGCAGTACGTACAGACCAGAAATTCAGCTGTTGCGCTGCAAAGGAAAGCTGAAAGGGACTTCAAATCCCGACTTTCCAAAAAAAGCAAAGATTAACTTGAAAGCTTTTTATGGTCATGTTGAGTCCAAGCGATCATTAAGAGAAGAAATAGTTACGTTAGTGCTGGGCGATGGTAATACGGCTTTGACTGCACCGGAAAAAGCCGATGCGTTGCATTTATTCTTCTGCAGTTTGTATCGACGCGATTCAGGTAACTGTTCAAAAACTCACGAGTGCAGAGCACCTCCCTTTATCTCAGTGGAAGTTAATCGGGAAATGGTCACCGCAGTTCTGTCGCAGCTGGATAAAACTATGTCAGCTGTGCCCGACGGTATACATCCAGCTATTCTTCAACCGCTCGCGAATATAATTAGCCTTGCAATCAGAAGTCTTTTCGAAGCTACCTTACGTCAAGGTATGCTACTGGGTGATTGGAAACTAGCGGCAGTAATAGCCATATACCAAAAAGGTCCCGTTTCGGATGTACACAACTACAGGCCAGTAACCCTGACAAGCATTCTTTGCAAGTGCTTGAAAAAATTCATTCGGCACAACTTATGTAACATTTGGTAGCCAATCCCTTACTATCCGATGCTTAGCCCGGATTCTGGAAAGGAAGGTCCTGCCTAACCAATCTTCTATGCTTTCTTGTCGAAGTGACATTACGCCTTAATGAAGGGAGAGTAGTCGAAGTCTGCTATCTTGATTTTCAAAAGGCATTTGACTCAGTGAAGAATAGGTACCTTCTGCAAAAACTAAGTATGTGTGGCGTCACAGGTGACCTACATCGCTGGTTAGAGAGCTTTTTGACTGATCGCACTAACTATGTTAGAATTGCAGGGGTGTGCTCGGAGGAATCACTGATTCTCAGTGGAGTGCCTCAAGGCTCGGTGCTTGGTCCATTACTTTTTCCTTATTTTTGTAAACGACCTGGCAGCGTGCTTGATTTCATACTGCTTTCTGTTTGCTGATGATGTTAAGATTCTAGGAACCGACAGTAGAGATACGCTTATCTCTGATTTAGAAAAAGTAATCGAGTGGAGAAAGACCTGGGACTTTCCACTAAACTTGGGAAAGAGCTGTCTTCTGACGACTGATTTAACGACAACTCAAATAGAAGTTGGTGAAGGAACTATCAGAATAGCGGCTGCTCAGAAAGTGAAGGATCTTGGCAATACTATAACAGGCGATTTTAAATGGGCTACTCAATGTGCCGAAGCTGCAAACAAGGCTCGCAGAGAATTGTTCAGACTTCGCTCAGCGTTATCTTGCCGAAAACCTTCAATCTTCATCCCCTTATACAAAGTAGTCGTGCGGCCTCACTTGGAGTACTGCGTTCAATCCTGGGCACCGTACTTAAAAAAGGATATAGCATGTCTCAAAAGGGTCCAGCGCCTTGCGACTAGGATGGTTGAAAGTCAAACAGTTAAAACTTATGAGGCTAGACTCAAGTACCTCGGTTTGTTCTCACTAAGGAGACGGCGGCTGCGAGGTGACCTTATAGAAGCCTTCAAGATTCTAAAGGGTCTTACGGGTGATAATATTACTGAAATCCTTAAACTTGCACCTAAAGCAGCTGCAAGGTGTAATTTCATGAAACTTCTTAAGAGTAGGCCCAGGTTGCTGGCACGTGAGCACTTTTTCAGCAACCGTGTGGTCAACTTCTGGAACAAGCTCCCAGATTGCATAGTAAGCCTCCCAAATGTGTTGAGCTTTAAAAGGGAATTAGACGTTAAATGGTCTATCATATTTCCGCATATTGTCTAATAAAAAACTTCATAAAAAAACAAAAAACGTATTTTTACATTTTTTTCATATCTGTCTAGGCCTGGACAACCTGACAGTAAATTAGCCCGCGCATCCAGTCGATGACTGTGTTTTTACTTATAACCTCATTAGGCTAGTCATTTTCATACACCAACATTGTCACGCATATTATTGCATTGTTTCCTGAATAGCTGACCTCTCACCGTGCTGGTGAAGAGAAACCCTACCTTACTTTCCAGATATTCGGAAACAAGAACGTGTAAAAAGTACGAACTGTATACTCGATTTCGAAGTGCCGGGTGCTTAACCGCATACTGTCGAAGGAAATCTAGGCACGTGATTTACTTTTAGACACCTTCAGCCCTGTGTAACTTGAACTTGAACACTGAACTTGAACTTGTCCTTGGCCAGAAGCGCCATGCTCATTTACGAATTTTATGATCGTGCGATAATTTTTAAATTATTGTAACAGCTAATTCCCCTTTAGTAACGATGTAACCTCGACCTCAATTTAAAGATATGCATCCGACAGATCAAGTTTCGCGAAATATATTCCACCGTTTAGACGTGTGAATAGATATTCGGGAATTGGGAGTGGATATCGATGAGAAAGCAAAGCATTATTGGGTCATGTGAAATAATTGGCACAAATACATACGGATCCATTAGTTATCTGATTGATAACGATAGGAGCAGCCCATGAAGAGTAACTGACAGGTTCAATAACTCCAGATTGTTGTAGTAATTATTGTACTACACTGGTACGCCAAGACAAGCTGCACCACCAGACTTTCCTTGCAAACCGGTTTGCGTGTAACCCAAAGTCACTATATAAGTATGTCAACGAGCAGCAACAGGTTCGCTCTGGTATCCCGCCACTACAAACTGATGGAGGTCCGACCACAAGTATGAAGGAGGCCGCAAATGCCTTGAGAGCGCATTCATGCCAATCTTCCGCAATTCGGCAAAAGAGTTACCGCTATTTTTGCAGCCTGATCTTCCCTTCCATATTTCATCGGTTACATTTACTGCTACCCGAGTAAGAAAGCAGATATTGCTGCTTCGTGCAAATTCTTCTGCAGGAATCGATCAAATCACGCCAAAGGCGGTACAAGCAGTCGCTGATGCCATTTCTGAACCTCTTGCGTTGTATTTTCAGCGCTTATTAGACACGGTTGCAGTGCCAGACGTTTGGAAGGAAGGAATAATAACTCCAATATTCAAAGGAGGTAACCGCAGTGACGCAGGGAATTATCGGCCAGTTACATTAACTCCGGTGCTGTCCAAAATTATGGAGTCGATCATTGCAGAAGATATAATGAGCGCATTCGAATTCTCGGGTCTGATCACTAGTGAGCAGCATGGATTTCGCCGTGGTCATTCATGCACTTCAAATTTACTCCTAGCTAGAGACAGTTGGACCAGATCAGTCAACCATGGATACGGAGTGGACGTTATCTACCTTGATTTTTCTAAGGCTTTTGACAGAGTTCACCACGCGGTACTTATTCATAAGCTACGTACTCTTGGAATTGGCCCTCCACTCTTGACATGGATAGCTGCATTTCTGTCCTCCAGGACTCTTTGTGTGCGGGTGCGTGAGACGCTTTCCGAGACCTTCCCTACTGAATGTGGAGTACCCCAAGGATCGGTTCTTGGACCAAGACTTTTTCTTTTATTCGTCAATGACATCGGCAAACAAGTGACATCCCCATTTCTAATGTTTGCTGATGACATCAAAATATGGCGCGAGCTTTCTTGCCCAAACGCTATTAGCGAGTTGCAGTCTGATTTAAATTCCCTTCACGCCTGGTCGGTAGCGAACCATTTACCGTTCAATGCTGAAAAATGTCATGTACTTCGCATCCGAAAAGAGGGTAACCCCATTTATACCCTGGGTGATGTCCAGCTCCTCGCTAGTCGACAAGAGAGAGACCTTGGTGTGTTAGTTCAGAACGACCTCGGATGTTCGGCTCAATGTATCAAGGCATCACGTGTGGCGAATCGAAACGTTGGTCTACTGAAGCGAGCTCTCGGTCGGTTTGACATACGCTTCTTTCCAGCCCTCCTAAATTCGTACGTTCGCCCTCATTTGGAGTATGCGGTTTCCGTCTGGCATCCGTGGCTGAAGCGTGACGAACTTGTACTTGAGCGGCCTCAACGCCATGCCACGAGACTGGTAAAGGGGCTTGAGTGTTATACTTACGAAGATCGTCTCACTGCACTAAACCTATTTTCATCCAAGTACCGTCGAATCCGTGGCGACTTGATACTGGCGTACAGGATACTCACTGAAGAATGCCATCCCTGTAAAGAACTGCTTGTGCTTGCTACCGGCAATCGTACGCGTGGGCATCATTTAAAAATTGCCCATTAACAAAGCAGGTTGGACTGTCGTAAACACTTTTTTGCCGTTCGTGTTGCACAAACCTGGAACAATCTACCACTTTTTGTTGTGTCTGCCCCTTCCCTTTCTATTTTTAAAGACCGTTTAGATATGCACTTGTTTCATTTGCTTCATAACGTTTGAAAAGCTATAACTTTCTATACTCTATGATACTGCACTTTTTTTTCCGCACAAACTGCTTTCAACTGGAAGTATCAACCAAATTTTTGTGGTGCTCGCATCCCCATCCCTTACAGTATCAACGTTTTTCTTCATTCGGACCTTAATTTTAACCCTGAACTTTCGAATCCATGTGTACAACATCCTCTGGTTTTCTTTTAAGCTTGTCGCTTTTTCTACCACAATATACTATTGACTATTGATAAACTCTATTTACAGTCTCAAGAGCTGCATAAGGGACTGGACGCTTGGGTCGAAATACTGGCTGAGCATTAGGTGAAGTTTGAGAGTTGCTTTGAATTTAGAACAGCAGCATAAACCGGGTTGGAAAACAGAACTGAAGGTGAACCTTATGCCATCTGTGAAACATCGTTTAGAATTTTCTGTATGAGCAAGAGAGACGTTAATGCACACAGAATTCAGAGGTAAGGTGCAATCAAGTCCAAGTAAGTTTAGCTGCACATGCTCTGTCAGATAAGAAGTTCCGGTGAATTTAGTATCGCTGAAGGAGACGTCACAATTTAGCTCACCAGTTATCTGTAGGGTATTTCCTGAAACATCTTGAGCACAATGTTCAGTGGGGCATAAGGTGTGTTTTCCGATAAGATCTCAAGTGGCATGTGAGATTATAGTTATGTCATAGGCAGTATCCAATTGCAGGCCCACTGGCTTCTGATTTATACATATGGTGATGAATCGTCGGCGAGCTTCGAAATAAACTTTAAAGGTAGCGTACACTGATTTCGACTGAGGACGCTTTGAAAAGTTGGATGACTAGTCTTCTTATCATCATTACTGTTCGGAGGACAGAATCCATCCTTATGACATCTGCGATTTCAGGTCTGGCATTGGAGCTTTTTAAAAGAACAAAACCGTTTGAAACGCCATTCACCACACGGCCACCGTGGTGTTGGGGAGCTTTTTTGGATGGGAGTCTGAGGTTGGTTTCACCTTCTGGACCAAAGTTAATGACTGAGCTGATTGCTCCACCATGGCAGTATCGTGCTTAAGATTTAGCAGTGGTTGAATGAATGAATGATCGCACAAGCCTGATCCAGGCAAAATGCCGCACAGCCAAAGACTGCACGTCGTCTAAGATACTGTCAGTTTGCCCAGGCCTAGACAGATATGAAAAAGAAAATAGAAATGGTGGTGAGACTCCAGACTGTTTCAGCATGCAGCTTACCACCGATGGCTAATCAATTTAGCACGATGTTAGCCGCACAGCACAGAAGTACTGTACGATTGCACATCCGTGCAATCATTCTGATCAGGCTTAACAGCTACCGAGAAGCAGAGTATCGAGAAGAACAGGCTGGTTTCGGAGGAGGACGCGGGTGTGTGGATCAAATCTTCACGCTCCGCCAAATTTTGATGCAACGTTACCAATACGCACGTCCAATAATTATAGTCTTTCTTGACATACGAGCAGCCTTTGATTCCATTAACAGAACCGCTCTCTGGAACTGTCTCATTCGCCATGGTGTCCCACCGAAGTACGTAATCCTGCTCAAGAAGCTGTACTGCCACACCACCAGCAGAGTCAAAGCCTATGGTGATTTATCCAAGCAGTTTACCATTTCCAGCGGGGTTCGTCAAGGATGTCCGATCTCCCCATTCCTATTCAACTTTGCGATTGACGATGTCATGCAGGCAGCAACAGCTCAGCTACCGAATTGTGGGATCGACCTGCTCCCCGGTCGACGAGTTATGGATCTGGACTATGCTGACGACATTGCTCTCCTCGGAGAGGATGCTTGCGCCATACAAAGCGCTTTGGATCTACTCATTGATCAGTTGTCGCTGTATGGATTACACTTCTCTCCGTCAAAATGCAAAGTGTTCCTACAGGATTGGACAGACCCAACACTTGATTTGACGATCGAAGACCATAAACTGGAAGTGACTGACAGATTCACCTACCTAGGGAGCTGCATCACAACTGCGGGCGATATCGAAGCTGAAATCACAGCACGGATTGCAAGAGCACGCCATGCTTTCGCTGGGCTACGGTATCTGTGGCGCCGACGCGATGTTGGATTACGCTTGAAGGGCAGAGTGTACCAGGCCACCGTACGAGCAGTTCTACTGTATGGCTGCGAGACGTGGACGCTGCGTCAAGCCGATAGTCAACGATTATCGACGTTTGATCATCGCTGCCTGCGGAGTATAGCTCGTCTAAGCTGGCAACACAGAGTCAGAAATGATGACGTCAGGAGGGCAGTCCTCGGCGTTCACTCTGTGCCACTCTCCGATCATATATCCACGTGCCAGCTGAGATGGCTGGGGCACGTTCTCCGTATGGATGAGCGACGCCTTCCTCGCCTAGCTCTTTTTGCTCTCGCTGGACCTGATTGGAAACGTCGCCGTGGCGGACAAGGAATACCTGGCGGAAGACCCTCAAGCGTCTAACAGCCCCACTAGCCATCGTGGGAACATCGCGCTTACCCGGGTGGGGTCCGAAGGACCGTGAAGATATGTGGCTGATAACACTCAGTGTGATGGCAAAAGAAAGGAACCAGTGGCGAGAATCCTGCCGTGCTTGTGTTCCCGTTTATCAGTGACCCCCCTTATTCCAAAAAAGACAAAAAAGGATCAAAAACGGCATGTGTAAACAGACAGACAAAAAAATCCCCTTTTTTCCTTTTTTTTCTTTCATCATGTACCTTCTTCATGGTATACTTGTTGGCACATCGTCTGTAAAGACTTGTGTAATAATAACAATAATAAATAAT